>JBBPDE010205673.1:0-15383 GCA_037974605.1 Nannopetersius ansorgii
TGTTTTGCTCCTTGTAGTAGAAGTTTGCAAATTGTGTGCAACTTTTTATTTCTGAGTGTAAACAATCAGAAAAAACTGTAAATATAAGTATACATCCCATTTCCAAAAGTTGCTAACATTTTTTTTCAGTGAATTTTGTGGTCAAGATACTGGCAGCATTTAGATTGTTTTTCTCAAAAGATGAAATTGGTGACTTTAAATTTGAAAAACGATTGTTTTGGTTATATAGAAAATTTCAGCTATTTCAGCTACTACGCATATTCATGAGTTCAGGTTAATGTACAATGACTTATTTCCACTTTGTCTATTTTACCATAGTTCATAAAGTGTCAGGAACAATAGAAGCAAGTTGAGTTATTTGAGTGTCAGGAAAAATATGTGATTTAGGCCACTGGTACTCCCAGATGGTCCACATTTTTGTTTTGTCTATTGTTGCGCTTGTGTTTTATGCACACTTTTGTGTCCTTTTTGCATTTGTTTTGTGCTGTTCTGTTCTGCTCTTGTGTTGCATCATGGTCCTGGAGGCATGTTCTTATTTCACTGTGTACTGTGAACTTGACTTGACATTCATGTTTAGGGTGAGAAAAGTGTGACTGTTCACTGGACCTATGCTTTAAAGTAATGTAGTAAAACACACAGCTCCATCAAAACACCCAGCATGAGTTCAAAGACTGCTGTGCTTTCGTTTTTATGGAGACATGGCTCAGTGGGTAAGGGTCTTGTGTTTTTTCATCAACGCTGACTGGTGAATGAATGCTGTGCTTGTCTCCAGTTATTGCTCATCATGGCTGAAGTTAGATGTTTTATGTACCACAAGAATTCATTACCATGCTAACTGTTGTGGTTTACCATTCCTAAAGCAATGGGGGAACTTTATGGAGGCATCAGTGACCTCCAAATCTCACACCCAGATGTACTCTGTTCTGTCAACTGAGATCTTAATCACACAACATTTCAAGTCAGTTCTCTCTAAATTCCATCAGTATATTCACTTTGCAATAAACATGGCTAGTGCATGCACCCACCCTAGCTACTCAGACCACATCTCCATAATGCAGATCCCCACAAACAGACAAAGATCTGGCCCCCGGGAGATCTGGCCCCCTCTTCAGGACTGACTGGAATATGTTCAGGAAGACTGCAGTCTACTGTGGCTCTACCAACCTGGATAACAAGGCTTCTGTGATGGCTACATCAACTGCATGAATGACATCAAGACCATCACAGAAGAACCCAACTGGAAGCTATGGATGACAGTGGAGGTGTGCTCTGCTGAGAACCCTAGACACCATCACCTTCAGATCAGGTGATAAGGCTCCAGAGGAAACAGCAAGGACCAACCTGTCCTGGGCCATCAGAGCAGAGAAGCGCAAACTTACTCAGAAAATCCAGTCGGTGTGCTAATGGGTTGGTTGTGGCCTAGTGGTAGGATACTTGCTGTGGACCAAGAGGTCATGGTTTCGAATCCTACCTTCAGCACACCACTGGGTCCCTGAGCAAGACCCTTAACCCCAAGTTGCTCCAGACTGTCCCATGTAGTTAAGGAATGGAAGTTGCTTTTGGATAAAAGCGTCTAATAAATGCAAAATCCACAACCACTACCAGTGGTTGATGTACGGCACATGTGCCAGGGCATCAATGCCATCACCAATTACAGGGCATCCCTACCTGCCAGCAACGGTGAGGCCTCCCTTCTAGATGCGCTGAATCACTACGCACAAAAGTGACATGGTGGTGAAGGCCATCCCACCCCCCAATGACCAGGTGCTCTGTTTGATCATGGCTGATGTGAGGGCAACTCTGCTTAAAGCCAACACACAGAAGGCTGCTGGACCAGAGAATATTCCTAGTCATATTCTTAAAGGATGGTCATGTGCTCTGCAGGACCACCTGGCAGATGTTCTCACAGACATCTTCAGTACCACCATCATTCCAATGTGCTTCAAAGCCACCAATATCATCCCTGAGCCAAGAAAGCTTTAGTGTTCTGCCTCAATTACAATCACCCTATTGCACACACATCTCTTCATCATGAAGTGCTTCACAAGACTCCTCACAAGGCACATAAAATCACAACTGCTCCCCTCATTGGACCCCATGCTGTTTGAATTTGGTCCCTACCGCTCAACAAATGATGGCCATCTCCACCAGCTTTCATCTGAAATGACAAAACCTACTCAACTTGACGTGACCTGTAGAGGAGCAGGAGGAGAGAGCAGGAGGAAGAGCGACTGTGAAGAGAAAGCAGGATGCCAGAGTCAGTCACCATCAACTGAAGTCATTCCTTCACATCTGAACCCTTCCACTCAAAACTCTTTGATTTTGTAAATGTTGGAATAATTTATTATTAATTATAAACATCTTTCAATAAAATTCAATATTCACTTAAATTTCTTACTCAAATTCTCCAGCTATAAAATAAAATTATAAAAGAAGTGTGAAGTACTGTAACATTTTATTATGCATTGCATTGTCTCCTAAAATGTCATAATTAAATAACTGATATAATTCATGATAAAACTGATTTACTAAAGCATTATGATACATGGGTCATTTGAAGCTAATTTCACAAATGCAACATTTGTTGGTTTGTATGATTTTGTTATTTTGGCCAAAATAACACTTTCAAACGTTCACATTTGCATAGAAAAGTGAAAGTTTGAAAGTAGAATATAGAATATTCTACTTTCACTAGAAAAGTAGAATATGCGTCCTCTGTGTAAAAATCCTCTTGTCTGTGGGGGTCGTCCCAGTGCCTGTGTTGGTCCTCTCTGTGTTTGTGTTGGTTCTCCCTGCATATGTGTGGGTTCTTTCAGGGCCTGTGTTGGTCCTCCCATTGTTTGAGGGGGTCCTCTCTGGGTCTGTGGGAGTCCTCCCTGTGTCTGTGTGGGTCCTCTTGCGTCTGTTTGGGTCCTCCCTGGGTCTGGGTGTTTTTTCTATGCACTTCGTCCCAAGTGCACCGCTCCCCTGTGACCCTGCTTCGGATAAGCGGCTCAGAAAATGAATGAATTGTGGTGAAAGCTGAGATTTGCTAATGTGCTGAATCAATTCTTGAACAGTGATGATTCAACTGAATCGTCATGAGATTTGCACTCCTAGCGCCTGGCCTGGATTCCATAAAGCCGAGAATTGACGCCGATGGCTGATGTCCATCTACCACAGATGACCCTAAAATCCGGTCAGTACATTTCAGCCCTCTCTAGCTCTCCACTGGCTACGTCACTGCTGCTACTACTCTGTTCACTCAGTGCTGCTGAACGCCTTGCCCCCCTCTCACTACTTTATCCATTTCTGGATTTCTACAGTCTGACCTCCACTAACCTTTGTTTCTCGCTACCGTCTCTCGTATACCCTGTATCATCTACAATAAATGAGAATCTGATCAACTATTGGCTGCAGTTAAGGGCAGCAGTGACATTTTGGAATAATAAATATGTAGGGAGTGAGTGTGTGTGGTTGTCACTATGTTTAAACTAATAAGGAACACAAGGTACGTGACCAGTACCTGAATAACCACTATCCAGTGTGGGCCATATTCCCAAGGGTAGTATTACTACACATTCAACAGAGAGACTAAGCCAGGATTACACGTCTTTTTATGTGGAAAATGTAGGACTGCACTTTTCTCTGTTTTTTTGACATTTCGTTTACAGAAAGCTGATGCTGTTATTTATTGTCTTCCACTGTTCAGAAGAGGAAAAATGCCAAGAAAAAACAATAATATAAAATATCATGGGCTAACCATGAAGAAAATCATTTTTATGCTAGTGAGTATTCTGTTGGTTTCAGCTTAAGCAGCAGCAGGTCAACAGTGAAAATATCTACTAAGTCATTTTTTTTTATTCAGTTATGGCATCCTGCTCAATTAACAATATAGCAAAACAACAGAAGCAGAAAGGAAGGTATGCTTGTAGGCCCCATGAAGGCCTTCCAGACTCAGGAAAACTGAGTACCGCGGTCAGACAAGATGTCCTCCGGGATGCCAAAGTACCGGAACACTGACTGGAACAACGCTTCCGCGACCTGTTGGGCAGAGGGGAGAGAACGAAAAGGGATGAATCAGCATCCCTTCGAGAACCTGTCCACTGCAACCAAAACTGTAGTAAACCCCTTAGACACCGGCAGGTCTGTCACAAAGTCCACCGCCAGGTGGGACCATGGTCTGTATGGCACTGAGAGGGGCAGTAATTTCCCAAATGGCAGGGCACGGGGGCTCTTTATGACTGCACAAACAGAACACGAAAGTACTGTGTGGCGTACATCCCGTGATAAGGTCGGCCACCAGTACTTTCGTGTTATCACCTCCGTGGTTCTCGCAATGCCCGGGTGCCCGGTCTCGGGGGTTACATGAGCCCACTCTATCACTCTCGGCCGCAGTCCCTCCGGGACGCAAGTACGATCCACGGGGCAATCGGGAGGGACCTCCGCCCCCTCGTTTGCCTCCGCGATCTCCTCATCGAGAGCCCATTGGATCGGTGCTGCGAAAACCTGAGGTGATAGAATGGGCTCGGGCTCCCCCGCCTCCCTCTCAGTCCCATATTGTCTGGACAAAGCATTAGCCCTTTGATTTAGCTTCCCCAGGCGGTACGAGATCATGAAGCGGAATCTACCAAAAAAAAGGTCTACCACCGTGCCTGCCTGGGGTTTAACCGCTTAGCCTGTCGGATATGTTCTAGGTTGCGGTGGTCAGTAAGAACCACGAAGGGCTGCCGAGCTCCCTCTAGGAGATGACGCCACTCCTCCAAGGCCTCCTTCACAGCGAGCAGTTCGCGGTTGCCGACGTCGTAGTTCCGCTCTGCCGCTGTCAGCTTCCTGGAGAAGAAAGAACAGGGGTGTAACTTCTTGGGGAAACCGTGATATTGGGACAGGACGGCTCCTATTCCCACCTCTGAGGCATCTACCTCCACCATATACTGGCGCTCGGGATCGGGCATGCGCAGTATAGGCGCTGTTGTGAAAGCCTTTTTGAGCTGCGGGGGTGAAGGTGATGCTTTTGGGTTTGCCTCGGAGGAGGGAAGTGAGTGGAGCCGCCACTGTGCTGAAGTGTTTAATAAAACGGCGGTAGTAGTTCGCAAACCCCAAGAAGCGCTGCAATTCCTTCACAGACGAGGGCTCAAGACAGAGGGAGCGTCTGCTAGCCCGTAAGGCATGACTAAATATTCGTAGTGGCCGGATGTTGTACTGAACGCGGTCAGCCATTCGTCACCCGCCCGAATGCGCACGAGGTTGTACGCGCTCCCGAGGTCCAACTTTGTAAAGAAAGAGGAACCCCGGAGCTGCTCGATCATAGCCGGGATCAGAGGCAGAGGGTATGTGTACCTCACTGTGACATCATTGAGGCCCCGGTAGTCTATACAAGGATGCAGACCCCCGTCTTTTTTCACCACGAAGAAGAAGCTGACAGAGGCGGGAGAGCGCGATCGCCGGATAAACCCCTGCTGTAACATCTCAGCCACGTATTTCTCCATTGCCCGAGTTTTGGGCTCAGACAATGGGTAAATAAGGGACTGAGGGGGTTTCTTTCTTTCTATCAGGTCGATCGCGCAGTCCCACGGACTGTGCGGAGGGAGACGGGTAGCGTTGGTGACCGAGAACACCTCCCCCAGGTCGTCATATTCAGGAGGAATAAACACAGACTCCCGTGACTGCGGGCTTTCCACGGAAGTGGAATGTATGGGGAGTGCGCTAAACAGACATGTTCGTTGACAGGACGGGGGCCAGGACACGATTTTGTGTATACCAATCGAGACGGGGGTTATGAAGGCGCAGCCAGGGGAGTCCCAGAATGATTTGATGCTGGGAGTGGGGCAAGACGGTGAGGGCAAGAGATTCTGTGTGTGTGCGCGCTGGAAGGTGAGGGAAACGGGAAGCGTTATAAGACCTAGGGGGGCATTACAGACAGGCCGGCCATCTATGGCCTGTACCGTGAAGGGTCTGGCTAAGGGCTGTGTAGGAATGTTTAAGGTGGAGACGAGGGACAACGAAATAAAGTTCCCAGCCGACCCCGAGTTCATGACAGAAAACTGGTTAACCTGGGAAGGGGAGGAGAACACGGGGCGCTTAGGACACTGTGCGCGCCAGTGGCACGCAGAAAAAACACAGCCCCGCCTGTTGCCTCTGTAGGTGCCTCTCACTGCCAGACGCCCCCAGCTGCATGGGTTCCGGGGCGGACTCACCAGGGCCAGAGGAGGAAGACACGGGGAACCAGCGCCGCGTTGTGGTTTCTTTTCTTGGGGGTGAAGGCTTGCGTGCGGGCTTCGAGGCACCTGCTTTGTCTCGGAGATGCTGGTCGAGGGCAATGGCCAGCGTAATCACCGCGTCCAGGTTAAGACCGGTGTCTCTGCAGGCCAATTCTCTCTGTACATCGGCGGAGAGCCCCTCGCGGAAGGCAATCAACTGTGCCTCGGGATTCCACCCGCTGTCGGCTGCCAGTATGTGGAACTCCAGAGCGTACTCACACACAGTGCGCGTTCCCTGCCGCAGCCGGAACAGCCTGTGTCCGCTTGTGCGCCCCTGCCCTGGGTGGTCGAAGATGGTTTGGAACATCTGGGTAAAGGAGGCATAGTTATTCACGTTGAACCCCCTCGGGCCTCCAGACGGCCGCCGCCCAGTCCTGAGCCTGCCCCGTCAGTCGCTGCATGGCCATAGACACCTTCTGCCCTTCTGTCAGACCAGGGTTCTCTGCGAAAAAGAGCTCACAGACTGGCAAGAAGTTTCCACACCTGTCTGGATCTCCCCCATACATCTCCGGGAATGAAGTGTGCCTCGCGATCGCCGGCTGGATAGGGGCGACTCGCGGTTCTGGCACTGGTGGTGCTGGGGGGTGAACCAGAGGAGAGTTCCTGGACGGCTTGAGTAAGAACCACCAACTGTTGGTGGTGGTCCTGTAGCTGGTGTGCAACTGGTGGGGGCGTCTGGTCCTCGGGCAGAGGCACCAAGGCAGGGATCAGTGATAACAAGACACAGGTGAGGCTAATGAGGAGGGCTGTGGCACAAACAGAACTGAGAGACACATTCGGGAAAAGGGGACCAGGGAAGGGAGCAAGGAAGGGAATGGGACACAGGCAGAGACTGGATGACAGACTCAATACTCGGGGGAGACGGGACGGTGTCTGGGAGGGGGAGGCGAGGCGACTGTAACATTTTGGTCATTTTATTTTGCCAAAATATAACAAATTAATTGAAGTCATTTATAATGACCTACCATTATGTGTTGCTAAGGATGCTAAATTATACATTTATTGACTTGTTTTTGGTTTTGGGCCAAGAATGTCCAGATATTTTATTTCTCTATTTCCTCTCAGCAATATTCTTCAATGCAATAAGGCGGAATTGCTCATCCTAGCACTAAAACCACTAGCGCTCCTCAAAATGTACTTTTTTGAGGTTGTCCGCTTTTATTAAACTCACCATCACTTTCCTAATTGTTAATAATGTACCAAAAATTGACTATCTTGCTTGTGTAGGCCATATGGCCTTTCCTACCACTTTTTTTTCATATTACACGCAACTTATTCTCTTCTTCCCCTCCAGTGATTATCAGGTCTCGACCCACATGTCTGACTGTCTGGCTGACATCTCCTCTTGGATGGCAGCCCACCACCTCAAGCTGAATCCCAGCAAAACTGGGAGTTCACCACCAAGCCACATGTCATGGTGGGTGTATGGAAGGGAAGGGGGAGGACGCAAGGCTACTTGAAAACAAACAAAGTTTAATAAACAGAACCAAAAAGACACAAATCAGAACACAACAATAATGAAAACCAAAAAACCCAGACTCAGGAGGATAACAAACACAATTTGAACACAGAAACAAAACCCAGACAAAACAAAACAGCAAGGCTCATGCTAGCTTCAAAACCAGAACACAAAGTAAGCAGGGCTGTCCTAGCTGACAGACGAGAAAACGTGGTACACAGAATCAGATCACTCAGGGCTCAAACGGCAAACTCAAACAGGAGAAGCACGAGCCTGCAAACCAAAAGAGAACAAGAAGATATGTTAACAACAAGCATACAATCATTAGAATAGGTAGGGATACATACACACACAAGGAAAGAGCCAATACCGACATGCCGAGTCGGGGTCAGCCTGGGACTAAAATAGTGCATGGGGAATGAGGCACAGGTGAAACTCATAAAGACGGGATGTGATACAAACGGTGCGTGGAAACTTTAAAGGGTACAAGGGGGAAAGAGAGGAAGGGAGGAATGAAAAGAGAATGAGATGCAGGCAGGAATGGAACAGAGACAGGCACAGAGACAGAAACAAAAGAAGGGAAGAAACAGAGCGTCAGGGACAAAATTAAAATAAAACTAATGCTCGAAGGACGAAGAGCGGAATCTACGGGGGTAGGGCGAGGCAATCGTGACACCACAACCTCACAGTTTCTTTTGAGAACTCTATTGTCCCCTCAAAGAATGTAAGAAATCTTGGTGTTACACTAGATGAAGATTTTTCTTTTTTGCCGCAAGTCGACCACCTCTCCAGAACATGCAGATACCTTTTCAACAACACCAGAAGAAACCGACCCTTTCTCACCATGAAAGCTATGCAGTTACTCGTTCAGTCTCAGGTCATCTCGAACCTGGACTACTGCAACTCTGTACTGGCTGGATATCTGCTGAGGTACCATGACCACTTCAGCTGATTCAGAATGCAGCTGCAAGGTTGGTCTTCAATGTTCCTAAGTTCTCACACACCACACCGCTACTATGGTATCTTCACTGGCTCCCTTTGGAGGACCACATTAATTTCAAAACCTTAACACTTGCCTTCAAGGCCAAGAACGCACTTGCACCTCCTTACTTGTCTGCACTGATCAAGCAGCATGTCACTTCTCATCCTTTCAGGGCATCAAGCACTGCTCATGTTTAACCTCTGTTGCTCAAAAGAAGACATGCATCAAGCATCGTTTGAAGACTTACCTATTCAAGAAGCATCTTAGTGTCTAAACAGCTTATCTCATACATTTTTTCTATATATTTAAAAAAATTATTAATCTTTGACTTTTTTCTTTGACAGGGTTTGTTGATTTCAGTATACAGGTATTAAAAACAGTAGACCACATAAGCACTGATGTATGTCACTCTGGATAAAAGCATCTGCTAAATTGGATAAGTACACCTATACCAAAAGCCCCATTACCTTTACCTTCACCAAGGGGCCTTAAAATGAAAGCTGAATAAAAAAAGGATGATTCGGTTAGTGACACAGTTTACTAAAGAAACTAGAACTGGGTGGCAAGGGGTTAATGTATGGCACGAATGTGCTGAATGTCCATGGACTCTGGATGTAACAATACAGTCAAATTTCATCATTAATAGAAAGTTTATTCTCCACAATACAATACAAATTGCCACATTTTTTCATTGTGATATCACAATATTTCAGTGCCTTGTTATATACCAAAAAATCACAATTCTTGACACATTAGTTCTATTATTTTCAAGAAAGAAAAAGAAATCAACAAACCACATTCTTCCACTGGCTCACTGGACTCCGGCTCCAATGCTGGTAGTCCCTGGTCCACTCTCTGCTGAGTATTTCTCTAGACACTGTTCTCAGGTGTCATTTTTTCTACAATTTAGGATGCAAATGAAGCTGTCAGTCATTTTAGATACATTCACATCTTATTTAAATGAGCTAGTCTGTAGTTTAGATATTCATCATCTATTTGTGTTTATAACACCTTATGACACAGGAGGGTCATGGCAGCTGTAAAATGGCAAACCACAGATGCTACTTTTACTTTATATTTTTCATGTGAAATGGAGCCCTGTATTCTTTGAAAGACAAGAAAAATTTAGGTAAAGATTTAAACTCTGTCTCAACATTTTTGGAGCCTGTAATATAATGCCGACTTCGAGGCCAGTATATAGTGAGGACAGAAATCAGCCCACCGAAACATCAAGCAAAAAGAGTCTGCTTAAACAGTCACAAACTCATGTTCAGTTTCTGTGATAAGTGGCATTACATTACACTTTCCTGTCCATCAGAGACAACTGGGCGTGAAATGGCACCAGCGATGGTGAAAGTTTAAGAGCTGGCTCAGTGGGGCATGCTTGTTAAATGTGATTCTTACTTCATGTGACACAGAATTGAGTAGCACACCAAAGAACCGGTAGTATCACATGCCTTTCACAAACAGGAAAGTCCAATCTGACATCTCTGGTCTAAGACCATGTATGACTTTAAATATGGTTTTAAAAAAAGATGATGATGGGTAAAGGGGGCATTTGGCTGACACTCTTATCCAGACAAACTTAGTCATTAGCTAAGGGGTCTTACAGTCATTAGTTACAGGGACAGTCTTACAATCTTTAGTTACAGGGACAGTCCCCCTGGAGACACTGAGGGTGAAATGTCTTGCTCAAGGACAATGTTTTGCACAAAGTTGCAGGTTCAAACCACACTCTCTATCATTATGATAAATACAATCAGGCTACTTCAGCCTTGTAATATGAATGTATAAGGGAATATTCTATAGTTAGCAGAATAGAGAGGAAAGGAACTGGGTTGTTATCAGATGAGCACCTGGTTCTTGGTATCGCACTGATGACCACTGGAATCACAGTCAGGCCACTGATTGCAAGCATAGCTCTCATGCTAAGAGCTTTAAACCGAAGTGCAAGCCTATTCACAGTTAAGTAAGATCTCATGACAAGAATGAGTCCAATTTGTGCATTTCTTTGCTACAATTAGAAAGTCATCATGGGTCAAATACTGCAGCATGTTCCTAAAATCATATTTTAGTCACAAAACACATGGGACTAATTATTACTTCATCCCTGGCCAGCCGAGAGCTATTACTGTTCTCACTGACCATGGATGAGACCATGCCCCCAGTCAACATAAATGCCCCTAACTGCTTAACTGCTGGAGGACTCTAGCGGCTGCTGACTGGGGATGTGACAGTACTTCCAGCCCAAGGGCCCACACCAGGGTACCCAAAAGGGTCACCAAGCCCACAATGGCGGAGGTGGGAAAACAGAAAGGCCCCCCTGATCCCTCCGGGACCAGGCTCCACTCGGGAGCCCCTCCCTTTCATCCAGGGCTAGGCCTCCCTTCAGTCATAGCTTCTCTCTGGGATCCTCTCCATTGTCCCTTAGCACCCCCCCTTCAAAAAAATTTTAGGGGAAATCACTGGGTGTCCGACAGTGCCCCGCAGGCAAAACATACCCCCCACACACTTTTGTCCCTTCATTTTCCTTCATTTCCTGTATGGGGAAAAATTAAGGTAAAAATTAAAGTAATTCAGTTGTAAAATTAAAGCGATTGGTTTCATAGTGACTGGGTACTTCATACTGCCTTAAAAAATGTGAAGACCAAGTGATGACACATTTAAGCACCTAGGAAAATAAATAGAGAAAGGGCCGCAATGAGCTCCCAGAAATTTTTTTTTTATGAAAGTATGACATCAGGGGTCAGTAGTGCTGGTGCCCATCTCTACAGAGACGCACCCAACCTCCACCCCTTGTGTGCTGCAGAGCCTGAAATGGTCTAGGCTTTGGAATTTACCAGGTGATGCAGGGATTAGTGTGTCGCTCAGGGGAATTGTTGTTAGATGGCCCAAACCAGACGTCATTCATAAAGAAGACACTTTCAGCTTTTATTTGAGAACACTGTGAAATCTCGAGGATTAACAAGCTAAAAGATTTTTCAAAAATTTAAAGCGAGTATATGTAATTATTACACACACATAATGGTATCCAGATATCATAATAGATATAATGAGAATATTCATGTAAAATACTGTGAGTAAAAAGAAAAGGTCACTTATGTGTTGGGATCAAATTTAACATTTAACCTGATCTTAAATCACACAGAGTCCGCTACATGTTTCTGCCTTATTACTGCAGAGACAACATGCACAGAGAATAGAATGCTGTATTTATCTAATATGCAATAATCAGGCTGGAATTACCAAAACAACTGGATGCATTTCTGCCAGTGACTGAACGATTGCTAAGGCAACTGGTGGTTGCTATAGGTGCTGCTATGTAGTTACTAATGGTTGCTGGGGTGCATAAAAAAATAGAAAATCCATTCAGAAAATGTCTCTTTTATTGTTCCCAAACATATAGGATATAGCTTTTGGAAAACTAGCCCACACACACATTAGTGTTATAATGAGAATTGCTGAAAAAAATGATTTTTTACAACATTTTTTTACAATCAGAAATGATATTTAGTTATTTTGATTTTGAAATTTTAAAAATTGACACCATTTTAAAATAAGGGCGTCCTATTGTACACAACAGTGTTTTAGCAGTGATGCGCTAACACACACACACACACACACACATACATACATACACACACACACACATATCTCTGTCTCGTTACAGGGACAGTCTTACAGTCATTAGGTACAGGGACAGTCTAAGAGTTAAGTGTCTTGCTCAATGACACAATGGTTAAAAGTGGAGGGGTTTAAACCTGAAACTATAAGCACATGAAAATGGGGGCATGGAGGCTAAAAGCTCAGAAAACCCTGGCATAAAACTCCCTGGTTATTGGATATTCATTCTTATAGCTAGTCACATTCTGTCTAAAGGTGTCTTTACTCCATGGTTTTTCATGGGAAGTTTCTGAGAAGTTTCCTAGTTTTACTCTTTTGCCAATCACAAGATAATCAAAGCCTTTGTGCCGTACGAGACCTGTCTGAATGTATTTCTCCACAAGGAGAAATGGTCATTTCTGCAGTGCCTCCTAATGCAGCATGGCATGTTTTTATCATCATTCCCCATTACTCATTCCCCTCAAACACCTTCTTTTACAGTTAAAGGGAGGAGCTCATCACTCTTGCCATCATGGGCAATAAGGCTGACGTTCCCTGGTGTGTCATTGTACACTTCGGTTCATGGGAGGATTCATCCCATGGGGCAGCTGACAAATAACTGGCACTGAACACACTTTTCGAGAAACATGGTGCTATATATAGCTTCGGCATGATAAATTAATCTTACTGAGAAAAAAAACAGGTTTAGGAGAAATGTGTTCTTCAAAACAGAACTGGGAACCTAAAGAAACATGAAGCAAAACTAAAATAATCACCATTTGACAAATAAACAAGACAAGTTGAAAGTATACAGTTATATATACAAGATACATAGAGTTTGAGAGTGCTAGGCAAACTGAAGGTTGCCCAGAAGGCAACAGAGAAAATGAAAAGGAATAAGCTGCAGGATAAGGCTCATGCATCACTTGTAGTAATATTCTAGAAATTAAATACCACAGGATTTGCATAAACCATGTAGCATGTGCATGGATGACATAAACAGTAAGAAACATCAATCAGCCATAACCAACTGATAGAGTTTGTTCCCCTCAGGCCAAAAAATATTATCTACTGAAATAGATAGGTGTGCAGTGGTATCCTGCTTTTAAGAGGGGAGCGGTGGCGCCTCCATGGCTCAAATTCGTTTGTCCAGCTCACCCTACAGATGCTTGATTAGAATGGGGACCGTGTCATCACTGCAAAATGTTTTTATGTGGCAAAGAGCTGAATTAGTTGTGAAATGTATCCACCGTGTGTGCATTACACTTTTTAACTTTTTGTAGTCTTTTGATGCTCTGTCACAACATTTTGGAAATATGCTGCTGGTATCAGATTCAAAATGTTTTTTATTAAAACAATTACATTTGACATATGCGTTTACATAACCTCATTAAATTTTGTTTTTATATATAAAATTGTAGAATGTAGGCCCTTTAAAAGATTTTATTTGAAACTGATTCACAGGAGCTTCTGTTTGGTACTGTGTTTCTGCAGACACAATGAGGTGGGAGGAGGAGGTATGGAGCAGAGCTCGCCAGGGAAGCCCCGATATTAACCTACAGCAGGCCTGTAATGGGTATTATCATTATAATCCAAGCATGAAATGTCATTTTGTCTACTTGTGTGCTTTCAGCATCGCTCTACTGACATTAATTGCCTGTAATATGTCCATAATGAGACCAAGATCGTCTTTACCACAGTGCAATAAAATATTGTATAACAACCATTTCTTTTATCCTGTTTATTAAATCTCTAGATACGAACTGTAACATAGAGCATTAGCACACAGATGTATGAGAGTTCAATGCTAAAGATGATGTTGAACTGTGAGTCCAGAAGTGCAAGAGCAGGAACATGTTCAGTTTACCAGGCTGTTGCTTCGAACCGTGTCATGAGATCTCGTCCGTGATTATGCCATTGAAAAACAAGATCATGCCCATTCGATGCCCAAAGCTTTTTTATATCAAATCCCTTTAAAGGGCTTCAGGGGTGGGGGTTTGCAAAGTCATTTTGTGCAATATAATGCTGCCTGTACCAAGATTGTCCTAGATTGTACCAGATTGTCCCAGCACAGATTAAACTGATTGCTGAGATAAAACTCAGCCCTTTTTCACTTTTTTTTTGTAAGCAAAATGAGAGCGTGACCTCAGTCAGCCAAGGCAGGAGATGGTTCTAGGGTGTTCTTTGCTTTCTGAGTGCATCTCAAGACCAGCGTTCTACCAGAATGTCCAGTTCCCTGTCTCAGGCTTCTCTTCATTGTTGGTTTACAGATAAACACCATTACTGTGACTGACAGTGCACCCCTTCAGGACTGATATGCCTGCGCAGATGACTGCCTCAAACAGGATTTCAGAAACACATTCGCGCACACACAATATCGAAGAAAAAAAACACACCGGAAAATGAAGTGGGTTTAAAGGCATCCTACGAAAATGAAACAGTAATAGCAATTTCAATGGTAAGTGCAGGGAATCTATTTATAAGCAAAGTGTTGGAAGATCATACTGAGGCCTTTTCGTGTTTGTCTCAAATAATCAACCGGATATAGAAGCACCAGCCGAGTGTGAAGCTATTAATAATCAGAATCAGTTACAGTACGGAACAATTAAAAGCGTAAGCCTTAAATGTTGTTTATTTTTTTCAGAGGAATCAATGCAACTCCACTAGATGTAGTGAAACTGCAACACTTTCAAGCTCAAGGTTTAGCCAATGAAAAAGACCACAGTAACTGTTAGTGAAATTCCCAAAAAGGACTTCGATAAGGTTTAATAAAAGAAGCTCACCACGAGACATGATGAAAGTATAAAAGAAAGATTTAATATAGTATCTTGCAGCAAGGGAACAAATCTGGAAAAAGAGTTGTTCTGAAAAACTAAGCGTGTGCTTTCCAGTTTATACAGCAGTAATAAATGTGTGTGAGTAACATAACAGTAAGCAATGTGTGTGAGTGACATAGTTGTCGTTAGGTTAGTCAAAACAAAAGTGTGTATCTTCTCCGCTCCTGGACACTTCCAGCTGCATCACTCCGTCCTTCTATCAGAGATACAGAGAAGACAGTACTCACAGAGATAGATATAAGACAGAGAGGTTACAGGATTAT
>JBBPDE010205727.1:0-15378 GCA_037974605.1 Nannopetersius ansorgii
AGATTTGTCGCTAGGCGCTTTTTTGAAAAAAAGTCGTCAAGGGGGTCTGAAAAGTCGCTAAATCTAGCGACAAAGTCACTAAGTTGGCAACACTGATGATAACGGGCAGCTACAAATGACGTCACGGTAAGTAGTGGCTATTAGCTAGTTGGAGACTGACAGCATAATATTTTGAATTACTAACCAATCAGCTATTTGGAGACTACTAGTTAGCATAATGTAATTTACCTCATGTTAACAAGTGGCTATTAATTATCTGGAGGCTGCTAGTTAGCATGACATCATTCATGTAATGCTAACTAGCTGTTTTTTGCATTCATTCACTGTTAGCGGGGTTAGCACTTTTAACCAATGCTTAACGCTCTTTTCTATAACGACAGAATTTCACTTTTACCTCAGCGAAGGAATGACAAGTAGATAATACTGATGAAGCAGAGAGTACAGAAAATTTGTGTATGTGTTTACAGACACAAACAAGAAGATTGAGAAGTTATAAAGAACGAAAGTGTTGGCACGCAGACGCCAACACGTCTTTAAAGTGCTTTTCACAAGTTATTTTTGCAAGAGGCAGCAGGAAGAAACCATGCAGGCTAACAAGATAAAAAGATGGCAGTGTCGGCTATGCTACAGAGAGCTTAGCGCTGGCACGTAACGTCGAAGAAACCACCTATAAACCAAGGAAAAGAAGATTTAAAGCAATCATTCAGCCAAAAAATAATCCCATTTACCCGTTTCCACAAACATATTCGATCAGCCGAAACATCTGAGGCTTGCTAATTTCATTTTAGTGCAACAAATGATTTTATGAGTTTATGCTAGTTAACATCCTGTATGAGGGGAAAACAGCAAATTATGTTAATCTGAGAAAGGCGTGTTTTGATTTTGAATACAGTCAGAACCAGGCTAAGTTGGGAAGAGGGGTATAACCAACCACCTACACCTGTCTCGGCTGATTGACCATGTTCAGGATAAGAGAGAACACCTGTGGAAACATGAGCACTGTGAGGAAAGAAAAAATCAGAATAGGATCTTCTCTGTCCAGCCCTCCTTTCCTAAACATAACTCAGTTTAACATCGATATGACTTCTGACCATTTCCCCCAAATTCTTAAATTCAGCTCTTGTGAAAGAGCCTTCCTCTAACCTCGACCTAATTTAATATCTTAAAATGAGATAATCTGATCTTCATACAACCAGAAGACCCAAAAGAAAAATCCAAGTCTTAACTACCAAAGTCAGACAGTTTTGAGATCAATAAGGTTGTTAAAGAGAAGAAAACTGAGAAGCCAATGAGAGCAGCAGAAGAACTTCTGTTTTAATTTTTTTTTTCTCTTGCTCCTTATTTCTCCTGAAGGGGGTTCAGGGGAAACAAGCCAGTTTTCAGAATAAGATTATGATTTTTTTTTCTGATCAAAAAAAAGAAAAGACTGTTGTGAGCAGCAGAATGTTCCTCTGGGTTATTTTTTTAGTAAACTGTTGCTTTAGCAAGACGTTTTGATCTTAAACTGTTATGGATCATGTTCTTCAGCACGTCAGCACAGGGAAAAAAACTTATCTTCTCAACACATTTAATAATCCCACGCAATAATTAATGCAACAATTAATTAATCACATCTGGCTGAATTTGAACAGACAGTACAGTTTCTTGTTCATTGGCTCTGAGCGTTCTTGGCACCAGCAGATCATGGCAGTCTTTCTCAGATTTTCTCACAATGCTCTCAGTGGCCTCAAAGTGAAGGCCTGGAGATGTCAGCATTAGCTCAAGCACGGCATGTGCAGCTTTCAGACTTCAGCACTTAACCCATCTCTCTCTCCCTCACTGTCCCTCGCTCTCCCCTCCTCTCCCTCTCAGAGGGCAGATCCATCACACATGATGTTCTCTCCTCGGCCAGGGAAAAGCTCCAGCTGCCAGTAGCGTGGATCTGCATACACTGTCAATCACATAAAACAAATTCAATTACAATTTAGTTTATCTCCTCGCAGCAACTTCATCTTATGCATCTTTCATTTCATGTATGTGTGTGTGTGTGTGTGCATGCATATATAAGTATTTGAATGTGTGTATGCTAATGCTGTCAAAAAAAATCGATTCTCAGATACTAATCGATACTAAAAATTTAGCATTGAGTTCGATATCAATTAGCACTGGTATCGATACTTAAATGCTAGTCTGTATTTGCCGGTTCATGGAAATCGCCAGCAGACTACCATTTTCAACAGGCAGTGGGCAGCCCCTCTCCCGGCTACCTGTGTTTACATGGCAGCCGGTTCGGGACTTATTTAAAAAGGTGCATGCCATTTTTTTCCTCCACAGAGAGCCAGGGGGAGCTCTGGGGGAGCTTTGGGGCTATGGCTCTCTATGGAGGGGAAAAAAAAGAGGCACACGCCTTTAAATGTAGCTCGACCGGGGAACAACCTAGCACAGCAAAATGTTACATGGACCCTCAGCTCCCCAGACCTATCCAACGTGGCCGTTGGCGAAGCTCTCCTCCCCACAGAACCGCATCGCTCCGCTGAGTGATCACCCAGACACACCAAAAGCGGATTGTATCATGTGACACATTTATTTGCACAAAAAGTGTTTCACAGTAGTTTTTGCGACATCTGAAGTATTGATATAGAATTTATGCACTAAAGTTAAACGGAAAAATATTATGTCGACATTTATCGATAATGATATGATCGGTAAAAAAATTTTTTGCCGCAAAAACTCGGATGGAAACCTGGCTATTCATAACAGATGGTTAATGAGTACACTTCTGAGTACAGCTGTACTTTACCATCCCAAGACGCGCTTTCTTTGTGTTCTCTGGACAGTACAAAAACATTTATACAGTTATATTTTATATGGGAATGTAGCTATATTTATGTTACAAAACTAGTAAATTATATTTTTCTTAATAGTTTTAAACTAAAATGCGTAAAAAACGAACATATTGCCATGAAAAAAATGCTGTGAAGTTTCCATGTAATTGTGGGCATTTCTTTGTACAAAAATCCACGTTAGACTGATTCCGTGACTCCTGATCCGCGTGAAAGCAGGAGGTTACTGTATATACATGTTTGTGTGTGTGTGCACATACTTATGCATGTGTGTACTCACCCATGTCTCCTGGACTGAGCCACAGGTTGAAGGAGCTGCACTGTGTTTGGCAGCGATGCAGTGGCAGCACACGAACAGTGGGGGTACCATCACCCACCAACAACCAGCCTAACACACGCTCTCCCTAAGACACACACAAAGCTCAGTTTACAAAACAATAATTTTAACCGCATCTTGATATTTCTAAAGGCGTCCCTCAATACGTATCACCAATTCACCTTTAAAAAGATAATATTTTCATTTTACAATATATTAATGTTTAGCTTCTCAGGCTACTCTAGCAGCTGCGATGGTAGCCTCTCAAATCACATTAGCATGAAAAGAAACTACAAGACATCAAAGGGTATTTTGTACTTGATATTTATCATATTGTAATGTTGAGTTGTTCGACTTCTTTCAGTTGTTTCTGTCCACAATACAAATACGTTATCAAATCAAAATCGTAATAAATTTGACCCCCATGCAACATTACTATGGTACATGCCAAAGAGTGAACACTGGTGTAAAACTGTAATTCTGTGTTTAACATTATTAAAAACAACCACACATACACACACACTCCCTTCCTCATTCACTCACTTTGCTCTGAGAACCTGTGCTGTGTGTGACCCGGCAGCGCCGAAGCATCATTCCTGCCCCTTCCACCAGGGGGCAGAGCTGAGCATTTGGGAAAAGCCACTGAAACACCTCCTCCCTCAAACCTGAGTCCAACCTCCTGCAGGAAAAGAGAACAACCAAAACACACCTGTCAAAAGGTTTTAAGTTGGAGTGTAACGTGATTTTAAAAAATGTATCTAATTTGTTACGTCATGTCACCCACTAATATAATATAAAAGTTCCATTGTTCAGCATACAAGGCATCTCAAAACAAACTCAGCAACAGAGATCATTTCATCAGGGAGTTACTTTGTGGGTCACATGCTCAGTTTGGGTCTGAGTGCTTGGTCCAGTGTGGCGCGCCGCTGGCCCCACAGTCGGGTTGCACTGGCTAGGACTCCTGAATGCTTCGGACTGAGGTGATATCTTAGACCTGATGTACTCCGACGATAAAAAAAAATCCTTATTGCATGAAGTGCGGAGAACAATACTCGTATCAATCGTTTCATCTGTCCGTCTTTAAACATAAACTTTCCACTCAGTGGCCTAAGCAGCATGTTCTTGTTTGCACCCTTCATTTTACAGAGCACCTGTGGCCAGAACCGGATCAGGTTAAAGCCATGTGGTGCGATTAACACGTCAGCGTTAATTGTTTTAAGCAGTATTATTTCTGTGATTAATTGATAAAAATTTAGATCATCAGTGTAATTGTGTATTTTTTACTTAGAATTCCTTTTTTGTAATGTTGAGTATTTTGTACACAGTAATTATTGCATTGTAATGTTAAGTATCCTGCACTTAGTGTTAATTGAAGTGTAATGTTGAGTATTTTCTACTTTACAGAAACTATAATTTTACACTGTCCAGCGTTCAGTCTGTGGCAAAGCACACATGAAAATAAACCTCTCAATATTTTGTCTTTAAATCTTTCAGTACAGATCTTTTAAATAACCCTAATATGACCTCATAGTGCTCCTTAGGTCTCAATTGTATTCTGAACCATGCAGAAGGCATTCTAGGAATAAAGCTAACTGTGTTAACTCTCCTGCTGAGAGTAACAGTGTTGCTGTGAGTTAATGGCTAGACTGTTCCCTACTCTAAATTAATGAGCACACTGTGCCACCAACTTTCATTTTTTTAAATTCATTTTACTGCTCAGCTCTTAATGTGTATGTCCAATTAAGGATTTTCAGTACCAGAGCAGGCTGAAGTTGGCTGGATGCTGAGGAAATCCCGCTTCCGGTGACATGAGCTGCTCCTCCTCGCCCACCAGCACCGCCACTGAGCCAGACTGAGCTGAGTAAAAGTCTTCCAACTGCTGCCTCCGCAACCACAGAGACTGACCCGCCTGGAGGGACAGGGATAGGGAAAGAGACAGAGGAGGGGGGGTTACGAGAAAGAACAAATGAACAGCTTCCATCGCTGAAAATGTCTCAGATGTGTGTGTTTATCGTCACAGCAGCTCAAGGCTGTTTGTGTGTGTGTCCTTACCTTTAGCAGTATAGGTTGTGTTCCTGTGTGTATGGGATCAGTGTGGAGTGTGTTTAGCTCCAGGACTGCAGAAACAGCAGCACAGCCTGAGCAGTTCAGCAGAGTCTGTCTAACACCACCTACACTCCACCAGGCATGGAAACCTACGCACGCAAGCGCGCACACACACACACACACACACACACACACACACACACACACACAAACAACAACAATTATGGGTTTCTGGGGGTCTTTTCTGTCTCTCAGATTTGAGTGTCAGGGTTTATGAGTGGAGTTCTTTAGAAAGACTCGTACTGTGCAGGTTGTACTTCTTGGCGATGGGCAGCGACAGAAGCCTGATGTGGCTGAGGGGGGAGGACCAGTTGTGGGCTCCTGCGCTGAAGGGCCCGGGGTGGGGGAGGCTCTGGGGATACGTAAAGGCCAACACCACTACCAGCAGTACCCCCACAGCAACAACAAACTGCACAACACAAACAACAAAACATCTTTCACAGCCCACCCGTTACACACAGTTATGCACTGGACATAAACAGTTATGAACTACTATGTACCGCATAAAAAGTTATAAAATACTTATGAACAATTTTGAATGGTTTTATATGTTATTTAAGGAGCTATAAACAGCTGTAAATAAACATGAAGGGTTATGTACCATGTATAAATATTTACAAACAGTTAGGAACGGTTAAGTAAACAAGTTCTAAACAGTTATAAGTGGTCATGTACCTTGACGGTGGCCCTCAGGATGGGGAACTGGGGCGGGTCCCTCCGCGGTTCATTGGTCTCCAGGACCTGCTTGATGAACTTCTCGATCTCCCTCTCGGACATGCCATAGCGGTATCCTGACTGCCGCAGGATGTCGATGCTCTCTGAGAGCTTGTCGTAGATGCATGGCTCACTGAGGCTAGAGCCCATGTTGTGGCGCTATCTGAGTTCAGGTAAACTCTGCTACTGTGCCACTCACTTCCTTCTCATCAGGACTGGAAAACACCAGAACGGGAGGGAGATCAACAAACAACGCTATTGATTAACACACACAAAAACACTGATAGAGGATACATTTTGTGTAACTCTCTTCCCCCCTCCCCATCACTCAGTGCAATTGTCCTCTCTACTTACCTGTACAGGTGAGTATATTAATGGGGTGGGCTGTGGGGGTCTAACTCAACCCAGATCCCGCGAGAATGTTGTGGCCTTCATGGTCTGTGATTTCTGAAACACACATATACAACCCGATAAAACAGTCATTTTATTTATAAATTTGGTTGTCAACAAAAAGCTTGTCTTCAACCCACCAATACATGGGTGATGCTATGGGTGAATTTGACACGTTTACACTTTTAAAGTTCACTGAATAGAGCTTACCCTCACATTGTTAACCAAAATTGCTGAATTGCTGAAATGATCTGCTGTGGAAAGTCTGTACAGACTTTGTACATAAACATCATGATTAAAGAGACAAAATAAAAATATATTTGATGGCTACTGTTGCAACTATTTGTAGTTGCCAAATATATGGTCAATTGTTTTCGATAGTCTTTGCAATACTAATATCACAGAAAGCTGCAATTTGAAAATGAGCCTCTAACCAATCAAAATGTTTCTAGTTACTAGTTGTTCTGATTAATCAAGGTCTTCCTGTAATACAATAAAAGTCTATCTGAAATAGATCCCGAAATGCTTTTTTAAAGGGTCTGTATTCAACACTTTCTCCGTTATTACTTTTACATCACTTTTTACATGGGGTTGTGCATCAACACTATAATTCACAATTCATGATTGTTCATTCTCCCAAGACTGTTTTACAAATTTTGCTTATCCTTTAGAATGAAACAGCCTATTTTTGTTGCTGTACCTTTAAGACAGCTTTATGTAAATGAGCTATTTTCATATTGGCTGCCCCATATTGCAGCAAAGAGCTGAAACACTCTTTAGAACTTCAGAATGACTGGGCGGGACTAAACTGCTGTGTATTAAATAAAAATGGAACCATTACTGAAAACAGATTGTTATTGTACCTTTTTTACCATATGTACTGTATGGATGGGGGAAGTAAATGTATCATTAGAAACAAAATGTACACACTTTAGGACTTTTTAATTCCAGAAATGTGATATGGACCCTTTAATACAGTGAAGCGAATCGCAAACGCACTGTGTGGTAGTAAAATCGCAATACTGACATACTGCCCATATCGTGCCCCTCTATGTTTAATAAAATACAGATGGGTTAAACCCAAAAACACGACGTCGTTCGCTTTAGCATTAGCACCACCGTTATCGCATCGGAAAACGCAGCGAATGTGAAGCAGCTCCCGGTCATGATGTGCGATAATGTGCACAGTTTAGTTGCCCAAAGGCCCAGCAGGGGTTAAACGGCGAAAATAACTCACTTTAACATCGCTACAGTCCGTGTTTTCGCGTTTATCCTCCTCGCTCCCTCAGTTCCTCACCCACCTCACCTCATCCTCTCACGTCAAATCAGTAGCAGCAGATTCGACTCATCAGTCGACACATGGCCCACAGACACTCATACGCACACACAGTCTAACACGCTTACCCTGGGTATTACGATTTGCGCAGAAACCTAAGATATTTTACAATAAACGTGAAATTATTTAGTGAACGTGTTATTAGCGTTTATTTTTGTGTTTGAAGTGAGATCGCCGAATGTGCTGCTTGAATCTAGTACCTTTAATCACGTGTTTTTGCTCCGTCACCACTGTCATACTCGTGACACTGATACACACACACACACACACACACACACACACACACTGTATATGAAACTAATTTTCACCGCCCGCTAATAATTCAGTGTGTTGAGTGTGCAGTTTAGTGTGTGTTCAGACGGTGTTCGGTTTGTTCAGTTTTTGTTGGTCAACAGAGGGCTATTTCACGGGTGCTGACACATACGAACGGCTACCAGTTTGATACACTGGAACCGAGTTTACTTATCTAAGCTTCATGTATAATAAACATGTCTTAAATACTTTGTTTTAGATGTTGTAGTTTTCAAATCTATATAACTGCAAATATTATTAAAGAAGAATAGCAACAGAATAAAATTAAATGTTAGGTTCGCAGGCTACCCATGCTGGAGACCCCTGGTGTAAACAGTGCTCAGTGTGCTCATAGTCTGTTCTGAATCTGTTCAATGTTGAGCCTGAGAGAGAAAAGACGTCTCCAGCATTTCACGTTCTTTTGAGTGTTTATATGGATGTTAATGGTGGTAAAATACTGGATAACTTGATCAAAATCAATTTTCCTTGGGGACTATTTTTGTAGAGTTCTGTTTAAAACACTTTCTTAGAAAGTGCCGGCACAAATCTGCATTTGTTAATATGTATGTGTTTTGTAATAAACGATCTTTATAATTGGGTAATCTGGTAACTCCCAGTTTTCAGTCTCAACGTGATTTTGAAAACGGGACTTTTATTTTGGCCGAATTATGGCGGCTGTGTTCAAACTGACAAACTAACAAAATATATACAACTAAATATTTTAAACGCCATAAAATCACATTTAATCAAATTCCCAACGCAACACTGTAGTTAAAACCTAAGCTGTGTAAATTATTAATTTAGTACAGTGGGCACCAATTTAAAAAAAATTAAATGTGTGCAAAAATAAGACCTTAAGATTTCTGATCCTCCACCCACTTGCACGTAATATGATCTATGTTTATCCCTTAGAATTAACACTTAAAACAATTTTACTCAGAGAAAATGGATGGTGTGGGCTCTATAATTGAAATGTACTGCTATTCTAATAAATACCAGTATAACCATAATACTTATATTTCATCTATATCTATACCCATTAGATAACAATAACGATGTTATTTAACTTTGCTTTCTTTTATTCCTGTCTTTAAATATATGCCTCACGCTGATTCGACTGCACCTTAAATTTCATTGTTCCTCGAAAAAGTGACAATGACAATAAAGTTTTGTCTTATCTTATGTACCACAGAAGTATTGGGACGCACCTGTTAATTTTTTAATCCAGATGTTTTAGTGAATCAGCAAGGTCCACAAAGACATGGTTGAGTTCGTTGAGAAAGAACTTGACTGGCCCTGACCTCGGCACCATCAAATACCTTTGGGATGAACTGGAATGGAGATTGCAGTCTGGGCCTTCCAACATCAGTGTCTCACCTCATAAATACTCTACTGAAAGAATAGGCGCGAATTCCAACAGAAACACTCCAAACTCTTGTGGAAAGGCTTCCCAGAAGCTGTTTTTGCTGCAAATGAGGGACAACTCCATATTAAACTCTATGTATTTGAATACAATGTAACTGAAGTCCCTGTTGGTGGGAGGAGGCGTCCCAATACTTTAGTCCATATAGTGTATTCATTATTATTATAATAGCATGAGCGTGCAATGTCCAGGGGCGTCCAGCAGAGGTCGCAGCGCCAGGACCAGGCGGAGCGACTGTGAAGCCGCACCCAGAGAGGGAAGAGAGGAGAAGGGCAGAAAGGAGAAATAACCCCAGAGAGAGAATAGAGAGAGGGCAAGTGAGGCGGTCGGGGGACGCAGAGCATCCGAAGGAGAGAGAAACGAAGGAAAAGGGGGCACACGGACGCTCCGCGGTGGAGAAAAGCTGAGCGAAATCTTGCATCGCATCCATAACATAGATATATACATCTATCCATCCATCATAACAACAGCCTGCGCGCAGGGAGCGCGTCTCTGCTCTGCGCCTCCAAACACACAGAAATACACGGATTCGAGATGATCGCTCTGTTCAATAAGCTGCTGGACTGGTTTAAGGCCCTGTTCTGGAAGGAGGAGATGGAGCTGACCCTGGTGGGCCTGCAGTACTCCGGCAAGACCACCTTCGTCAACGTGATCGCGGTACAGGCCTCACCGAACCGGTTTTTATTGAGATTGGGCCTTTCAGAACCACTTGACAGGCCTGGGCTGGGCGCTAAGGGGTCCTTCTTGTCTATTTGGATGGATCTGTAACGCTTGAGAAGGAAGAAATGCTCTTATTTTAAAGCTCTTTTTGGAATTGTCCGTTCCACCTTAAACTGTGTATTTGAGCTCATGCACCACTTAAGGTGGAACGGACAATTCCAACAAGAGTTTATAAACAAGAGTTTGATATATTCCTGTTATATATTCCACTTGATTAATTTTGTCCAATATCTTACAATTTCTAAAAGGACCAAATTTGATGCTGTACAATAGGAGTTATTTAATGGTTTATTACAACAGGGCTTAATGTAACAATTTTAATTGCTGACCTTCTTTCTTCAACCAAAAACATTTGAAAGAAGTGAGGCATGTAAGCCAATATAATATTCCAATATACAGCCAGTGATCTGTAGTATTCAGATATAACTGTTCCACCAGTCTGAATGTTCTGGAGTAACCCTTTTACAGTGGGCCAGATCGGGTATTGGGGGGGATGGTATTTAGGATCAGTGACTAATTAAATATTTGTCTTAATTTTAGAGGTTAGTGAACTGTAATGAAGAGAAATGAATGGATATTCTGACTTTATTTTGTGGTGAAGGTTTATTGTATAGTGTGTTTAAAGTTTAATGTGTTATTTATGGTGCTTTTAGGGGTAAAAGGGTTATTTTATACTGTGTTTTAAGAATTAATTTATAGTATATTTAAGATTGAAAGGATAATTTTAGTGTTTTAGGATTAAAGGGTCATGTAATAGTTTGTTTTGATTATTATTTTATAGTGGTTTTAAGGGTTGTTTTCATAGTGGTTTTAAGGGGTTTTTTTTACGAGTTATTTTACAGTATAGTCTTTCAGGTTATTTTATAGTTTATAATAGTTGCTTTATAGTTGTTTTAAGGTTTTACAGTGTGTTTAGAGGTTTAAGCATTATTTTGTAGTTTTAAAGGGTTAACGGGTTATATTGATTTTTTTAGGGTTATTTTTTTACCATGGCAAAGATATTGAGGGTAAATTCATAATTTGATGGTTAATTGTTTTTAAGATTTTAAGGGTTATAATGTTTTTGGGGGTCAGTGGGTTGTATTTATTTAAGGGTGCAAAGTGTTGTTTTGAGTTTATGTATTAGAAACATTTAAACCATAAACCAATATCATACGCTAGAAACAGTTAAAATAAACAAAATTGAAGCACACGGTTTTTTTTAGTGAGCATAAAATGCACCAAAAGGCTACTTGTGATGAATTAATATTAACAGGGTAATAATTTAATAGATAAGGGCCTCAGAATAAATACGGGTGGGTAGGACACATCTCCAGCTGAATGACTTTTCATTTTTTAAATAATTTATTAAATGATACATATTTCAGTATTAAAACTGATAGTAATTAGTGTTGCAGATGTTAACAGCTGGGGGCCATGTTACGCTCTAAACTGTGGTCGTGTGTCTGGTGTAAAGAGGTTTTGTTAAGAGTAATAATTATTGGATTATTTTAATTTTGCTTTGGTCTTAACCAAGAAAAATCATGCTAGGTGTTTTAATTGCTGCTGTGCTGGACGCTGTGGCTCACCTGTTAAAAAGCATAAGCGCCCCTGGTGTGTTTGAATGATTTTTGAAAGCTGTGGCTAACCTAAGCCTTCAGTGAGCTGCTGCCCTTGGCCTTCCTGACCGGCTGGAGAAATAAAATCAGCCATTTAATTACCTCATCACAGTTCAGAGAGATTCACACCTAAACACGCAAAGAGCTGAGCGAGCCGGCTACCTACATTTCAACCTTGGTCTATGCTTGTCTTAGCTTACTGGTTACTTTTTAACTGCGGAATGTGTTCATTTTAGCCAACTGGCTATTTTTTTTAAGAAAGAGGAAAAAAGAGGTAACCCCATGAACTAGCTCCCAACATAGAACTAGCATGCTAGCTAGTTTGTTTTGAAAGTGGAAACATGAAATCTGAGAGTTTACAAGCTATATTTATTGTTTGAATCATGCAGTGACAGACACCTGTAGTGTAAAACCTGAGGGTTTATTTAATCAGATGCTTTTATTTAACCTGGCCTTTATTATTATCCGAGCCCAGTGTTGACAGATATGAAGACACGTTGTTTCTCTCTCTCTCTCTCTCAGTCTGGTCAGTTCAGTGAGGACATGATTCCTACAGTTGGCTTCAACATGAGGAAGATCACTAAAGGAAATGTCACCATCAAGGTTAGTCTGGTGTTTCACTGAATCCAAACAAAAATGGGAGCTTTTTTAAATGGGGGCAGCTGGTGGCCTGGTGGTTAGAGACTGGTCCCTGCAATTGGAAAGTTGTAGGATCGAATTCCAGGACTACCAGTGGCACCATTAAGTTAACCTTGAGCAAGGTACCACCCCCACACACTGCTCCGCATGTGCTGTGTTCCTGGATGCCCGCTGCTTCACTTGATGAATGGGGTTCAGTGCAGAAAATCACGTTGTTCTGTTCACACGCTGTGCTGTACTGTGGTGTGTTCATGTATGACTGATGGACACTGCACATATGAGCATTATAAAGAATCAGTAGACATCTTAGTGCCCCTACACTTCCTGTAGTGTATTACAGTCTGTCAGAATGACTGTGTGGATGATATGAAAATATGATGGAACATTAGACAGTGATTTTTAACAAATCAGTTTCATTAACTGTTTTTTTTCCTGCTAATTTGGTGTTTGTTTTTATTCGTGCTTGTGTTGCAGCTGTGGGATATTGGTGGTCAGCCCCGTTTCCGCAGTATGTGGGAGAGGTACTGTAGGGGCGTCAGTGCTATAGTGTAAGTATTTCTTCTCTTGTTCCTGCCACTATCTAGAACTCCCCCAATCACAAAATCCCACCAGCACTGGGAGGGTGAATGAGTACGTTCTTCCTCCCAGTCATGTAAAGTTCCACCTCATCTTGTCTACTGTCTTGTGTTGGTGTAATGTCTCAGCTAGGGACTGGTATGAGGTCAGGTAAAGTCCCAGATCTGGTTACAGCATAAGGTAGTGTAGGTATGGTATGTGTAAAGTATAGGCTCAGGTCTGGTCCTGGGTGTGGTACAGTATAGGGTCAGGTATGGTCTTGGATAAGGCATGGTCCGGCTCTGGTACATTATAAGGATACAGTCCTGAGGCGGTTGCAGTATAAAGTAGGGCAGTGTCCTGGGTCAGGTACGAAATCGGGTGGGGTCCTGTTTTCGGTTGGGTATGCTAAATGGTCGAGTACTGTCCCATGTTAGGTGCGGTACTATCCCAGGTTTGGTGTGGTATAAGGTGCAGTACTATCCCAGGTTTGGTGTGGTATAAGGTGCAGTACTATCCCAGGGTGGGTGTGGTATAAGGTTGAGTGTTGTTCCAGGTTGGGTACAGTATAGGGTCAGATGCTGTCCCAGGTTGAGTATGGTATAGGGTCAGATGCTGTCCCAGGTTGAGTATGGTATAGGGTCGAGCACTGGCCCAGATTGGTTACAGTATAGGGTCAGGCTTTGATGCAGGTTGGGTATGGTCCAGAGTTATGTACTGTGCTCTGTCTGATACGATATAAGGTTGGTACTGTCCCAGGCATGTGTGTGGTATAGTATAAGTTTTGGTACTATGATATCCGGGGACGGGTACGATCAGGTACAATATAGGGTCAGTTACAGTCCCGGGTCCAGCATGTTTAAAGTTTGGTTCAGTCTTTGGTCGGGAACGGTTTAATTGTGAAACTTTTGAAGAAAGTATTAACTGCAGTAGCAGCAAATTACTACTTTTATCCCACCTTGAATTTGATCAGATTTATATTTGATTTTATAAACAACAAATCTGAAAAAAATAATCAGAATAATGTTTCAATCCCTCCTCAGATACATGGTTGATGCTGCAGATCCTGAGAAGATTGAAGCCTCTAAGAATGAACTGCATAACTTGTTAGACAAGCCACAACTGCAGGGCATTCCTGTGAGTGCTTTATACACATACACACACATACATACCAGCTATGAGCTGTCAGCTCCAACGTATGTTTGAGTAACTGAAGTGTGCTTGAAAGCCAAACAAGATGGAGGGGTGTGGGTAATTCAGCCAAAACGGCAGGAATTTTCCACTAAAGAGCTTTAAAAAGAACAAAAACTCAATTCACCTCGGACTGGTCAGGATTTCTCTCTGACCAAAGATCACTCCTGCACTTTTAATCTTAATTTGTTTGTTGATGCTCAGAACCTGCTATGCTGAGAAGATGAGCTCTAACAGGCACTTCCAGGTGTACTTCAGGGGTTTTCAAGCTCCGGTCCTGGAGGGACGGTGTCCAGCACAGTTTGATGGTTCTCCTCCTCAAACACATTCTCTAATCCTGACAGTTAACTGGTGAGGTGAACCAGGCGTTTTTGAGTTGGGAAATCACCAAAACATGCTGGACCACGGCCCTCCAGGACTGGAGTTCGACACCCCTGGTCTAAATGATTGATGCTGAGGCTGATGGTCCTGTCCTGTCTGTGTTTTTGCAGGTTTTGGTTTTGGGCAATAAGAGAGATCTTCCAGGATCTCTGGATGAGAAGGAGCTCATTGAGAGGATGTGAGTTTACATCGTTAACTGTTTTTGATGACCTTTGTTCTTAATGAGCTCTAATTAAACAAAGACCCCTCCCCCTTGTTAGGAACCTGTCAGCCATCCAGGACCGGGAGATCTGCTGCTACTCCATTTCCTGCAAGGAGAAGGACAACATCGGTGAGACTCACACACACGCTTATTAATGATTCTCTGTGGACAAAAAAAAATACAGAATAGTAATAAGTTAAACTTATTAACAGCTTTTTTACACTCAGCTGAAATAAAATATTAATATACAGTAATCCCCCACTTTTATGCGGATCGGGACTCGCTGATCCAGTCACACAGAGAACCAAAAGAACACGGAAACTGCAAATATTCTCCCCATTTTATTTTTTATGCATATATATATATATATGTATATATTAGAGGTGGGCATAGATTAATTTTTTAATCTAGATTAATCTCATTGTAATCTTGAGATTAATCTAGATTAAAATTCATTTGGAACTCAGTTTAATACATTACCCTTAAAGAAAATGTAAATATTATACCGAGATTTAAATACGGAAAAGTCAGGAATGAGAGAGAGACAGAGAATAAGAGGGAATGAGAGAGAGAGATACAGAGAGAGCCAGAAAGAGAGAGAGAGAGAGAGAGCCACAGAGCTAAAATATCAAGGTGAAAGTCATCATAGCTTGCGTAGTATAGACCCAGCTCCCAACCCAACTTTGTGAATAGA
>JBBPDE010205765.1:0-15374 GCA_037974605.1 Nannopetersius ansorgii
TAACCATGGACAATAATATTTAATTTACTTAATTTTGAGGTAGTATTGATGATAGAAGACATGCTAATGTTATGTTTACAAATGATGCATGTATCTGGTATTATAGTGATTTTATGACAGATTATTTCTCTGGGAAGCAAAATGTACCGATTTCACGGAATGACCCTCATGCTGCTCGATAAGACATGACAGATCGCTCTATTATGACTAGATAGAGTGACAAGACACTTAGCAGGTGCACTCCATCATTGTGGATCCTTCAGCAGAATCCCTGATGAGGCAAAAGTATCACACTCGCCTTTTGTCTGTTCAACGCAATCCAACTTGCCACTCTTGGCTGGCCTGGAACTAAATAACCTCAACGCACAATAACTAGCATAAATCAACAGACGGGAATATAAAATACAAAGCATTCCCAGGGCATCTGAAGAAAACAACCAATGGTTAATCAAATGAGGCCATAAGAGCCAGGAGAGATATCTGTATTCTTCTTGTATTAGTGCAGGGGTCACCAACAGGGTGCCCCCAAGGACCAGTAGCAAGGATTAGTAGCTCGCGGACATGTTCTATAAACTCACCAGTGAGTAGCATCTCATTTAATTTGATCCTTTTGCTATTCTTCTTTAATCACAGTTGCATTTATGTAAATGTGAAAATAACTATAGCCTATCTTAAAAAAAAAGCATTTAAAACATGTTTATTACACATGAAGTTTAGTTAGGTTCAGGTAAACTCTGTTCCAGTGTATCAAACTGGTAGCCCTTCGTATGGCTCAGGACCCGTGAAGTTTCAAAAAGGTTGGTGACCCCTGTATAAGTATGAGCTGATGTTGGGCTTATGGCACGTTACGTAAGGTTCTTTGGTCCGAAGTGCACCTCACCTTGTCTGGCGCTTGGTACTGAAGATGACTAACGTCCAAGGGCGTGATGATAGGAACGGTCTGAAAGCCGTCTTCAACGCTGGTTGCTTTCGCCCCTTTGTCTTGTAGATTATTTCCCAGTTTCACCATCTTTGTCGAATGGACTCACTTCTTTACCAATCTACAGAAAGCAGAACGGGCCGGACGAGATGGTTACAGACTGGTTACACCGACAGACATTCTACAAATGCTTAAATAGCATTGTACTTATTTTCTACTTCAATTCATATCTATCAACCAGGGATGATTTGGGGTAAAAGCAGCTTCATTGGAACTTATTTTAATAACAGAACCAACGGCAAATTCATTTCAAACGAAAAACTGAAACAGCACATAGGTTTCCAGAGGCAGGCAATTCTGTTTCCAAAACAATTTCAGAAACAAAACGCATAACTAGGCAGCTCACGAACCGCATACGCACGACTCGGCCAGTTTTTTATGGCTGCTTACTACTCAAAACAAACGACATCCGACTCCAAATAGACATGGAATAATCGCGGACATACTCACGAAAACAGCGTCTGCTGGGTCTGTTCCGACTCCCCTTTTACAGTCGGAGGGCTGCTGTGTGCAGATGCAATCGGGTGGAGACCACCGCACAAGAGGGAGAAAGAAGGGGAGAGACAGAGCGAGAGGCGATGCTGTGAGGTGCAGTAAGTAAAGGGCTCTTAGTGCTCTAGTGCGGTCAGTGCCTGTATTACCCCCGCGCCGTGGAGGAACCTGAAGAAAAGCAAGCATTTGTTCTACTCGACGCTGAGGACCAGAGCCCACATTTTACGAGTTCCAGCGCCATCTAGGGACAAATCAGAGGAAGTGGACAAACCAGGAGGAGGGACACACAATGTCCTGAGTGGGCGATCAATCAGCAAGACTGGGACTTCATATGGTCCTGCTTCTAGGGTTACAGTAGCAAACGTAGCAACAATTGATAATTAACATAAGACCGTGCGTCATCCAGCCTTTGTTTTCATTGGCCTGGTGTCGTTGGTGTGGGCGTGGTCACAACATGAAATCAGCCTGATTGCACCATACACATGGTAAGTGCTGTTTTAGCAGCAAATCACAACACATTATTTACACGTGTAAATGTGTAAACGAGTAAAACAAAACATATATATCTTAACATGGTACAATTTAATTTGGTATGTAACAATGATCAGTAATACAATTAATGGCAGTAATACAATTAATATAACTGTTATATTAATATAATAGCAACAACCTTTACTACTACGACCACTACTTCTACTACTACTACTACTACTACTACTACTACTACTACTACTACTAATAATAATAATAATAATAATAATAATAATAATAATAATAACAAAAACGTCTTTTTTACATTTTTGTTACATTTTATATTGAAAAATGGATTCCTAAAAAATAAACTCATGTAGGCTTTTTAACAGTACCCTCATGAAGTTCCACATATGAAGCAAGAAACTGACTCTATCATGGTTCAGTGTATATTTATTTAATTTAATTTAATTAGATGTGTATGTAAACAATGTAGAGAAGCAGAATAAATCATGGAGGAATCTGAGCTGCAGTCCCTAAGGGGGGTATGGAACATGCTGAAGCCAATACTTTAAAATATTAAACCAGTTTTCCTTTTCTAATGTGAGGTTAAATGATTCTTGCTACATATGCTTGCACTGTGCAACCAGAATTACTTGGCTAGATAAAACCTGCCTTGTATCGGTTTTAATCGGTCCATATAAACTCCATCCAAACTGACTTAGCTAGATTCAGGATCTTAACCTACAAGTGCAACCATAAGCCCAGGATAAAACTTGCGTCAGATTTAGGATTTCCCACTATAAATGCAGCAGTGAGAGCTGATGGGAAAAACCTGACGATGTGGACCGACTTTGGCTTGAATTGATTTGACGTGATTCAAACCCTATTTGGTTCAATTTGATATAACTGGACTCAAGATTTCTCTTTGTAAACATAGAAATGAGAGCTGTCGGAGTTTACATGGACTAGATTTAACTTGGCTAAATTTGACTCGATTCAGCTGAATTCAATCTGAACCAATTTACTTGAAGGTTTAATATTGATTCAGGGCTAAATATTGTTTCAAAGGTAATTGTATTTATATATTGTTCAAAGGTAAAAACCCTACCACACACTCAGTCCCAAACCTTTTTTACAAAGCAAGGGATTATGACACCAAACCACAGCAATTCTTGCTACAATGCCACAAGGAGTGTGGCAGACAACCCACAGCAACAATTCAGCTCATCATGTTTGGAGAAAGAGGGGTTTTGCAAATGATCTTAACAACACCATGCAACAGTTGGAGCATTGTGATAACACATAATCAGGTGAAACATGAAAGGAGGGGCACATTAGAGAACAACAGTTCTAACCAGCTAAAATAACTGAAGAGTAAAAACAAAACATTGAATGTGCTTGCAAGGCCTAATCTATCTATTTACTTAAATTATTTTAAAAAATAGTGATTTAGAGAATGCAAAAATGTTTAAATATTTTGAATGCAACAGAAGGACCTTGGTGAATCCTTGGCAAACTGAAGACAGTTTCCCAAAAGGAATATCCCAATATTCGTCCACAAAGGTGTAAAAAGATAACATCTTAAAGGTGAAGTTACCAGCAACAGCTTTTTAACAAGGCACTACTGTGATTTATTTATGACATATGAATACTTTTTTTCACTTTCAGTTTAATTTCATAAATGTTAAGTAAAAACACATTATGTGTGTACATTTCAAGTGGTTTTATGGACTGCATTTATTTATTATATAACAAAACGAATAGTTTCAGATTTTTTTTCCTACAAGGCTGATGGGAGAAAAGAGAAGTTAGCGTGTTGTAAGGTAATATCCGGGTGCCTCAGGTGGAAATTTAATCTTCTTGCCTAACATAATAAGGTGTGGTCTGTTGAAACAAACAGGAAAGTAGGACGGTAAATAGCTGAAGCAAGATGACTATGAGCAAACCTCACTGTGGTGGTGAGAGTGAAACCATTATTACAGATTTTCTTGCAAGGTGCCCACCAGAAACAACATTATTATATATTAAAATTTATGCCATTAAGCAGATGCTTTTATCCAAAGTGACTTACTATCTCTAACTACAGGGGCAACTTGCAACTTGAAGGTTTAATATTGACTCAGGGATAAATATTGTTTTAAAGGTAATTGTATTTATATATTGTTTAAAGGTAAACACCCTAAACTAAGGGTCATGCTCAGGAACCCAGTGGTGGTGTGCTAAAGGTAAGATTCAAAGCCATGACCTCTTGGTCCTGAGTCAAGTATCCTACCCACACTATATATACTAACCATTCCTCTTTTCACAATCACTCTAGATTGTCCAGAGTCTGGGTCCTCTCTAAAGCACTTACATATTCACTTCACAGGTTTTCTATGGGATTTAGGTCTGGGGACTTAGATGATCTAGTGAACTGTTTCAGTGTTGATTTGGTCATGTGTTTTGGATCATTATCCTGCTGAACGATCCACAGCATCACAGACCCTCCACCATACTTAATAGTGGGCATACTTAACAGTAGTGTTTTCCTTTTTATTTTTTTTTACGTTTGTGACTGTAAGACAGAAAAGACTTTTTCCTAACGTGCCTCCTAAACAACCTGTTGGCATGTAGATAGCATCTAAGGGCTATTATGGATATTATTAAGATGCCATTCTTTGCTGCACTTCTTTTACAGTGAACTTTGGATAAATGTTTACCTCCCTTACCATCCTGATCACTGTGTGTGGTGGCAAGATAAACTTGGGTCCTCATCAAGCCTTCTTTTCCAGTTGTGTTGAAAATTTATGCTCTGACTGTGGATATGGGCAAGTTTAGGCAAGTCACTATTTTCTTGTAGCCATTTTCTGGCTTAAAAATCAAAACACATCTGCCTTACTTTTAGTTTAGTTTTTTTAGTTTAGTAAATTTTATTTCAAACAGACATGTGTGCATTCATCATAATTACAATTACATAATTACATATTATCATTTCATTCTTGTGTTTGAAAAGGAGTAGGTAGAAGTATATACTTACTTGAATTGTAGTGGCACCCCATTACATTTTTATTCCTCTGTATCACTGTTACACCCGTGCGATCTCGATCACGTAGTCCATCGCCCAAGTATTAGGGGATGACTTAGATCGAGATCAGGGTAAGTATGTATGTTGCGTGTGAGTGAGTGGTGAGGGGGGATCTGGCAACCCGAGGGCTGTCAGATCTTCCAGCACAAGTCCACCTGTGAGTATTTCTGGTACTAATGAACCTTGAGTGTCTGCGTTGTGTGATTGGTGGATTGCGTGGGTGTGTGTGTTTAAATCCCAGCTGATCTGGAGAAGCTTTGTGTGGACACAAACTGTAGGCCTGACGGTGGCTGGGAGATTGTGCGGGCAAGCAGAGACAGAATATCTGAGAGATACTGAGAACCCTGAGCGAGAAACCACATCCTGACTCTGCAGTGCAGCAAGTCGAATCAGCATTGAGAGAAAGACTAACTGAGGTTGTGTTTTACAGACTGAGGATGATTAAGTACGCAGAGTTGAGAAGGATCAGTGTCTGTGTACTCTGAGCCTGGAAGAGGTCGGTCTCGTGTAAGCTGCCCTGCACCAGAGACAGTGCAACCAGGACGCAGCAAGCAAAGACACTGTATGCAAAGACGGAGTCCTGGAAGTTTCCTGGAATGAGTTTATTTTGTGAGAAAACTTACAAGCAGAGACCTTACAAGAAGTCTTGGAGTCTTGAGTTGTTTACACTTTGTGTTGGACTTTATTAAAGCTCTGCTGAAGCATTTAACCCATTCATGTCTGTGCATCCTTTACCACTCCAGGCGTAACAGAGGTCCACACCACCGATACAAATGGATGCAGCAGACGTTCCGCTTCCCCCAGACCAGGATCAAGTACAACAGCAGATCACAACACACCAAACCCAACTACAACAGATTCAGAATGTAGTGGGGCAGCTGGTGGAAGCGGTCAACATCACCAGGACACACATACGTGCACCCTGTCACACCTCCCAACCTGAGAGGTATGAAGGTGACCCAGAAAAGTGCCGTAGTTCCTTATTGGGGTGTGATTTATATTTTGCAGAGTTCTCGGACATCACACCCACGCAGAAAGTGTCCTTTATCACCCAAAGATTATTGGGTTGCGCCCTGGAATTGGGCAGCCGCAGGTGACACACCCCCGCCGTACGAAGAATTCAGAGAGAAATTCAAAGCCGCGTTCGATCATCTGGACCAAGGACAAACCAGCAGCACCAAATTGCTGCAACTGAAGCAGGGAGCGGAAGCAGCCTCTGCATACTCAGGCCGGCGCGGAACCAGAAGGCGAGGCCGGCGCAGAACCAGAAGGCGAGGCCAGCATGGTACAAGGCCGCGGAGCTGACACAGCGCGAGTGCGTCCCGTACCTGCGCCCCGAATTCGTCACCCTCCTCCCAGACCCAAACGACACCAGCTGCTCTCTCTGGAGCAGCCACCCACACCAGCACCACGGTGAAACCCTCCAGCGAACAGGCTAGGGCCTGGTAGCACAGTTAGCTTAGCGGCTAGCTTAGCACAGGAGATATTGGACATTGGACAGCAGGACCTCTTAGACCCTTTAGATGAAAGCGAGGGCCAGTTAGCAGAGCTTCTCATTCCCCTACCATGGTCAGGTGAGTCTCCCGCTGGTGCGGAAGCCCCTATGTGTTATATAACACCAGGACTAGCCTGGTTAGTTGGGTTTCTTTGGGGGTTAGCCACAGCTGTTAACCTGGCGGATAGGCTAGGGGAGGCTGGTGATGGGGGACCATCGCCTCCGGAGGGGGAAACCCTCCTATATATTTTTGGGGGGGCATACTAGGGTCAGTGAGAGTGGGGGTGGGGTTTCGGGGGTTAGGGGGTCCACTAGTGGGGCTATAGCTAGGGAGAGACCCACTAGCGATGGACTAGAGTTAACAGGCTCTACTGGGCCTGGGGAAGGCCTGGAGGAGGCCCACGGAGGGGCCTACAGGCCGAACTGCGGCGCAGGGCGCTAGGAGCGCCAGGACGAGGCCCGGGGAGAGGGTCTCAGGCCAGACTGTGGAAGAGGGCTTGGGGAGAGCCAGGACAAGGCCAACGGAGAGGGTCTCAGGCTGGACTGCGGTGCAGGCCTCAGGGAGAGCAAGGACGAGGCTCACAGAGAGGGTCTCAGGCCGGACTGCGGAGCAGGGCTCGAGGAGAGCCAGGATGAGGCCTGCGGAGAGGGTCTCAGGCCAGACTGTGGAGCAGGCCTCGAGGAGAGTCAGGACGAGGCCCGCGGAGAGGGTCTTGGACCGGACTGCAGCGGAGAACCTGCGGGGAGGCTCGCGGCAGGGTGCTCAGGAGGACTGGGGACACCTTCCAGGAGGTGGTATGGCCTCCACGGACACTGAGGCCCAGGACTGTGGGGGAACGATGTTAGGGGTGAGCGGGGATGCTGTGTCCTGTGTGTATTTAGGTTCAGTTCGTGTGGACCACAGTTATCGGTCCATCGCCTCACATACTTATATTCAGTTCTGTAGCGTCCCTTGAACCAGGTTTCATTTATTTATGTTTATGTTCAATAAAAAGAGTATTATCATGGATGCCTGCCTGCCTTGTGCCTGTGTTCCAAGAGGTAAATCACGGAAGCGGGTTAACCCCATCTTCCGTGACAATAACACATCTATTTATTGCTGAAATTGAGTAATTATCACTTTTAACACAAAAGGGTAATTATGTTCAATAAAATCTGAGCTGTATTATATACAGTGTATTTGTTTCAATTCCAGTAAATTTATTAATTTAAATAACACCTTTCAGAGGGATAATGTCATGGCTCAGCCAGTGGCCGGTAGGGGCCACTGTTTTGTTTTTGTTTTAGGGGCTTTTATTTTGATATTTTGTCCATGTTTGTCATGTTTCTCAGTTCCAGGTGTCTTGTGTTTAGTTAAGTGATTATGTTCTATGATTGGTTTCTGTCTGTCATGTTCTGTGTACTTAAGTTCAGTTCATGTGGACCATGGTGATCGGTCCATCGTCCCACTCTCATTTCTGGTTTGTAAATGTATCGGCCATCGAGCCAGGTTTATTTTCATGTTCATGTTTTCTTTAATAAAGAGCACAGAAAAGGATGCCTGCCTGCCTGCCTGCCTGTCATCAATGGGGTAAATCACGGCAGCAGGTTAACCCACGCAGCCCTGACAGATGGACCTATCCAAACCGAAGAGGTGCTGACCCTACCAAAAAAGGCACATGGGGCTACGAGCCCACAGGCTGGAGCTCCACCCCGAAGGACCTGATACTAGGGGTGGGGTCTGCAGCCCTGCCGAGTGCGGTAAGCTGGAGTGAAGTAAGTGGGACCCAGCTCGTGGAGGAGCTGTTGAACGGTGGAGAGTCAGAGGATAGTGATGGGGACCTGGACTCCTGGTGGAGCGGGTGGATCGACGGATCCCCGATCCCGGACCCGGAGCGTTTAGTCTCCGACTCGACTGCGGATGGGCTCTTGTACAGGCTCGCCTACAAGCGAGACGGGAGATCTGTGGTCTGACATCGACAGAGACGTGGGGGTTCACGTAGGGTCCGTCGTCCACCTGGTACCCAACTGCCCGGGAAGCCTGAGGCTTCCTCCGGCGCTCTAGCGCTCCAGCGCTCTGACTCGCCTCCAGAGGCTCACCCTCGGTGGGTTCAGCAAGCCTCACTCCCAGCCTGCGAGGGTGGGGCTGAAAGGTGGAACTCACTTGGCTGGGGGGCTCCTGTGTCTCCCCAACCAAGTGAGTGTGGCCAGCTCGGAGAAAGTGGGTGCCGCTGGCTTGGAGAAAGTCAGCGCGGTCGGCGCAGAATCAGAGTGCGTAGACGGCGCAGAACGAGAGTGAGTGACCGGTGCGGAGTCAAGGTTCGCGGTCAGCGGGGAGCCAGAAGGCAAGGTCGGTGGGGAGCCAGAAGGCGAGGTCGGCACGGAGCCAGAAGGCGAGGCCCGCGAGGAGCCAGAATGCGAGGCCGGTGTGGAGCCAGAAAGCGAGGACGGCGCAGAACAAGACAGAGGAGCTGACGCAGCACGAGTGAGCGGACTGCGTCTCGTACCTGCACCCCGACTATGTCACCCTCCTCCCAGACCCAAACATGACCAGCTGGCCAGCCCGGAGCAGCCACCCACACCAGCACCACGGCTAACCCCCCCAGCAAACAGGCTATTACCTGGTAGCATGGTTAGCGTAGCAGCTAGCCTAGAACGGGTGATGGGGACAGTAGGACCTCCTAGGCCCTTTAGATGAAGGCCAGGGCAAATTAGTGGAGCCGCTCATTCCCCTACCAGGGTCATGTGAATCTCCCGCTAGTGTGGGAGCCCCTGCTAGCCCCGTAGCTCCTGGACTAGCCTGGCTAGTAGGGTTTCTGGGGGGTTTAGCTGACGCAATTAGCTTGGCAAATAGGCCAGGGGAGGCTGGTAATGGGTGACCATCACCTCCGGAGGGGGGAAACCCTCCCATACATTTTTGGGGTGGCGTACAGGGGTCTGTGAGAGTGGGGGTGAGGTTTCAGGGGTTAGGTGGTCTGCTAGTGGGGCTAGAGCTAGGGAGAGACCTACTAGCGGTGGACTGGAGCAGGCATGCTCGACTGGGCTTGGAGAGAGCCTGGAGGAGGCCCATGGAGAGGGTTTCGGGCCGGACTGCAGAAGAGGGCTTGAGGAGAGCCAGGACGAGGCCTACGGAGAGGGTCTCGGGCCAGACTGCAGCGCAGGGCTCAAGGAGAGCCAGGTCAAGACCTGCAGAGAGGGTCTGCAGTGGAGAGCTAGCGGGGAGGCTCACGACAGGGTGTTTGAGAGGGCTGGGGACACAAAGCCCTAAGAGCACCTTGCCAGCCGAGGGTCTCCGTGGTGGTGGCATGGTCTCCACAACCACTGAGGGGTTCCTCGGTGAGGGACACAGACCTCTGGACCTGGACAGTATCCAGGGGTTCTCACCCGCGTCATCTGGGCTGGAGGGAAGCCAGCCTGGCCCAGGACTATGGGTGAACGTCAAGAGGGGTGAGCTGGGACGCTGTCCTTGCCTGAAAGGCTTCTGCCAGTGACCTTTCCCTCTGGGGCGGTCTGGGTCTGTCGGGGTGGGAGTTTCTCTCCTCCTCTCTCCTTTTCTGAATCTCATTGTGTTCTTTTTTATGATTTTCATATGTTTTTATAAATTTGTTTCCAGTGTGTTTAACAGCCTTTTTACAAACGAGAGCTGGCTGTTGTTTCATTTTCAGGCTGAAAATATAGACACACGGCGCTCCTTTTCCTCTCAGCCATTCCTCTGCTCTGTCTCTCTCTCTCTCTCTCTTTCTCTTTCTCTCTGTCTCTTTCTCTCTCTCTCTCTCTCTCTCTCTCTCTCTCTCTCTCTCTCTCTGTCTGTCACAATGCATGATGGGTGATTGATTGAGTAAGTGAGTGCGTGCTTGGAGAGTGTGTGTGGAGCTGTTTAGTGGGTTTGGGCCTTTCTTACCGGATTGGGTACTTTTCTGGAGTTTTCCTACTGTCCTACTGTCTACTAATGGTAAGGTAAGAGGAGTTTTAGTCAATCATTTTGCGTGGGGGGGAATTTAGAGGTTTTGGGGAGCGTAGGTGTTGCGTGATAATGGCATCCCTCCAAGGGGAGGGAGCGCCGGCACTATCAATGAAACATGGGGTCAGGGTGGTAGTGGACTCAGTGGTGCGAGTTTTACTGGCAGTTGGTGAAAAGATCGGTTACAGTAATATTGTTTATGGATCCCAGATGAATAAAGCCGTTGTGCTTTTTGTGTGTGAGGAAACTCTTGTTCATGCGTTGATTGAGTCTGGGATAACTTTGGGTGATCTGTTTGTAGCGGTGACTCCGTTGTTTACCCCAACCACCCGGGTCACTGTGTCGGGGGTGCCACCCTTCATCCCTAATGAGCTCCTGGAGCAGGGACTGGCACGCATCGGGAAGTTCGCTAGTGGGTTTAGAGCGGTGCGGCTCGGGTGCACGGATGCTCGGCTAAAGCACGTACATTTTTTAAGGAGACAGGTATTTAATGACCCGGCACAAAGCCTGGATATCTCCTTTAAAGTTAAACATGACAGTGGTGTTTACACAGTATACGCGAGTGCTGGGAGGATGAAGTGCTTTGAATGTGGGGATGTGGGACGTATACGCGCTGCCTGTCCACATAAAGAGCAAGTGGCTGAGAATGGTGGGAGTCAAGAGACACGTACACAGACAGGAACACGTGAGGGGGAGCAAGGTGGACAGGAGAACCTCACACAGACAGGAACACGTGAGGGGGAGCAGGGTGAACAGGAGACCCTCACGCAGACAGGAACACATGAGGGGAAGCAGGGTGGACAGGAGACCCTCACACAGATTGGAACACTCATGTAAGGGAGTGTGGTGGACAGGTGTTTAATATGCAGACAGGACCTATTAAGGGGAAGCATGGAGGACAGGTGTTTACTACTCTTACAGGAATAGAGGAAGGTGAACATGGAGGACAGGTAGCTGACATACATAAAGGTACAAATGAGGTAGGGCTTGGAGGACAGGTGATGGGGGTGCAGGATCAGGACAGGGAAATAGCTGGACCAAGCACCAGTCCCTGTGGTGTGCAGCCAGGGATTATGAGTGAGATAACAGTTGGAGTTGAAGTTAGGACTACATATAGTGTAGGAGGTGGTGCTGAACGTGAGTCTGACATTACTGCAGGTGCTGAAGAGGATCTGTCAGAGGATGATATGATGTCACAGAGGTCTGTAACTTCTCTTCTAGATGATCCGTCAGCAGTGTTGGGCACATTACTTAAAAAAAGTAATTAATTATAGTTACTAGTTACTTCTTCCAAAAAGTAACTGAGTTAGTAACTGAGTTACAGCAAGTAACTAGTTTCCAGGGAAAGTAACTTATTTGAACATTTTTTAAAAATGTAATTCATATGTCAAAAATGTGAATCTCCCTCCCCCCTTTGATGGAAATTTAGCTGTATGTTCCATTATTTGTAATAACACTGACTATTAAATATGTGTAATTAATGAAACAGACATAAATAAATGTCTAAATATAAATAAAATAATATTTTTTAACAGAAAACATTGTACACAAATCTACACTATTCTAATATCGCTGTGGGACAATGTGAGACAAGACACCTATTAAATTTAATATATTATTGTAGATATGGTCATTACTATGTATATAATAGCAGAATGATAAAACACAATTGATGTTTTAGAACTTTTCATATCTATTGCACTTCATCAGGCCACAACTGGCAATTAAATAGGTCTGAATTAAATTATAATTGTACCAAAATTAAGCAATGTACCAAAAATAAATAAAAAAATATACAATCTTTGTAGTGCAAATTAAATTAATCAAATTGTCACACAACTTCAGATAACTGGTAGACATAATGTATTTTCTTCCTCACAAAAGTAAACAGTTTAACAATAAGGAGTGCTAGCAATATAATACGGAAAAAATACTGAAAAGTGCAAGGCATAACAAAACTAACTGTAATATTATTTGCCACATAAATGAAACTAGTTTCTGAACATTCATTTATTCGTCTATCCATCCATACACTCCTTCCTAATTCTCATCCATCCATCCATCCATCCATCCAACCATCCTAGCCTTTAAACCAGTGGTTGTATCTCAAAACCAAAAGCTTCTCAAACTTCTGGTCAATAAGCCTGTTCCTCTTCAGAGTAAAGACAAGCTTCCCCAAGCTAAACAGTCTCTCTACTGGGGCACTGGATGGAGTGGCTGTATTATATTTGAGTGAAAGTTTCTTTATAAGTGGAAATCCATTGAGAGAGTCTATTCCCTGTGCTACTGATTTGAAATAATTTGCGACTTGACTTTCAGCAGTAGCAGAGGTGCCGTGCTCATCGTCAAAAGAAAAGAACTCATCCTCTTTGGCTGAGTCTGTGCTGAGATGGCGTGTTGGTGTGCTGGTACCTGCTTTCTGGTCTTGGTCTAGGACAATTTTCCGGCACTATGCCAGCAAACTTGCCCTGGTCTTGTCCTTCCTGTCCGGTGTCCGCAGCCAACATAGTTTGAACTTGGGCAGACACACAGCAGCCAAGACAGCATCCTCACTTTCCAAAACCTCAAATCTTATTTTGATTGCCTGAAATGATACATAAAAATTCAGATTATACTATTGTCATTTTACATAATTGTTTTTCATAATGTATATAAAAAAAACTGTGTAGGCGTAGCTAGCAAGATGATGGACCTTCAAAGCCTATACAGCAAAAGGCTTTGCAGGTCCATCATCTCTAGTCATACATCTGTAAATCTTAGAAGAGAATAAGGAAACTATATACATTTCCCACTCATCCAAATTAATTAAGTGCAATTGTTGGGTAATTGATTAAAGATATAAATTAAATTAATTAAAGTTCTTACCGTGACACCTGCCTCGGGAAGATCAGTTAGGATTAGGAGGCCATTTGGAGGAACATTAGTGTCTCCAGCGTGGGTAGAAGTGTGCCATGGAAACAGTTGTCTTCTCCCTGAAGAATGTCTAAGGCTACTGCAAGTGGCCTCAAGACAGTGCAGTACTCCCTGATGAACTGATGTTCCTGTTCTGTGATGGTTGTCAACCCAAACTTAGAGGAGACGGTGTTCAGCTCAACCATAGGAACGTCACAGATTCGAGCCAGGGCATCAGCAGCTTTTTGTGGGGCATAAAAAAATTAAGCTTAGGCTGCTTTGACGGCGTGGCTCCATCTCCTCCTTCGTTAGCGGAGCTCATGTTAGCCGCACCTGGGTTTGGGCTGCTATTACCATCCACGTTCTTGGCTACTAGTTTTGATGAAGTGTGGGCCGATGAGAGGTTCTTCCTCAGATTCGGGTTGCTCGTTACCGATGTGGATAAAGTCTTATTTCCAGGACATAATGTACATTTAACATGTACATTCTTGCCTTTTATTTCAACAAGGGAAAAGTAATGTCTATATTTCCAATGTAAAAACGCTACTGTTGAACTCACCATTGCCGTCTCTCCTGTGCAGTCTGCGGCTGCATGTGTGTGTGTTTGTGTAAACACCCGCCCACCTCTGCCTCTGGTTGGCTTACCATGACATTTTACTCCACCTTAGCCAATCATCATCCCTTATGAGTTTGTCTCGCCCTCACCAAAGAAAAGAAAAAAGCTTTGCTGCTCCTGTGGCTGAGAGCCTGGTCGGATGAACAGCTTAATTACAGTAACGTTATTACGTTATTATATTGACAGTAATGGTAACGGCGTTGTAACGATGGAAATGTGACCGGGTGGGAAATGCATGGTGTAGGGTTATTCTTTTTTTCTATTTTTTGCATGGGATTTGTTGTGGTGTATTAATGTGTGGGTGTTGTGTGTATATTTTGATTTTCACGGGTGTTATTTCCCACTAAAACTCAGTAGGACCACCTGACCTGCATTAGGTGGAGCGAATCAGGACAAGGTGTGGGCGGGGCCTGAGACATTTAAGGTAGCGTCACCATAAAAAAAGGGAAGGGCGAGCACGGGAAGCAGCAGTGGAGGCAGGGCTCAGAGAGAGCGGCTTGGCGCTGCGGAGAGAGTGGCTTGGTGCCGTGGTGGCTGTGCCGGAGCCGCAATGGAAAGCGGTGGCCATGAGAAAGGGGCTAAGTAGTGGCCCGAGAACCGCAGTGGCGGCCGCAGGGAAAGACACGGCATTTCGCCGTAGCGGCTGCACTGCGGAGGACGAAGCACGGAGCACGAGAAGGAGGAAGAAAGAGAAGAAGCAGAGAAGAGAAGGAGGCAGAGAGAGAGACAGAAGCAGTGAAAGGGAAGCAAAAGCAAGGCAAGAAGCAACACAAGGGGAACACGGAGAGAAAACAAGCAGGTCAACAGTGTGAAGGAGACGAAGAGCAGCTGTTGCGCTGGGCACAACGTTGACTCGGGGACTTGGCTTGTGTGTGTGCGGAGGTTCAAGACCGTGCTGTGGCTGCTGGTGACCGGTACGCAGAAGCAAGGCATGCCGAAAGGGCTACACAGACACAGGGCCGAGATGCGTGGTGGCGAGGACTCCCTTCTCCAACGGTCCCAGACATGTGACGAGTCAGTGAACCGTGAGTATTACCCCTCGCTATTCCTGCCTAGTCCTAGGAGTGAGTAGCTGTGACCAATAGGCCTGTGGCATGTAGATATTGGCTGTGTGTGTCTTCTTCCGAGGTGGAGCTTGCTGGTGGTGGTGTGTGGACGGGGGTGTCCTGTTGGACACTGATGTTCTCCCTTAGCCTCCAGAGTGGGCGAATCGAGACTGGACACTGCTCGAGAGAGTGTGCTTTGCTTTGTGGACTATTATCCCCCCTACTGCTAATTGTATTTGTTTTTCTTTTTATTAAGAACCGCTGGCCTTTTAAAGGTTTTCTTTTATCTGTTTTATGGGCATTAAAGTTTTAAAAATTACTTTTAAGTGTCTTGGTTGCTCAATCCGGGAAACGAACCTGTGTGTACCCTTACTAC
>JBBPDE010205780.1:0-15373 GCA_037974605.1 Nannopetersius ansorgii
CTTTCTTTAAAATGTCATCTGTTTTCATTGACTAAAGCTAGATGAAAATAGTTGTGGATAATTCTGACTAAAATAAGGCTAAAATAATAGTAATAATAATAATAATAATAATAATGCATTTAATTTATAAAGTGCTTTTCAAAATATGCTGTACAATTTTGAGTAGACAAAATAAGTGGAGTATTTTGTTTGTCTACTCACACTTTAATTATTTTATTAAAAAGATCCTGTGTTTGTCTTTTCTCCCCCTGCATGATCGCAAATAGTATCCTTAGTATCAGTATCGAGTTATAAACTGCAGTATCAAGACAAGCCTAATATATAAGTGGGCATATAAGGGTGTCCCTGTATGTGCATATCTGAGTGATTGAGTGGGTGGGTGTTTGGATGAGTAGGTGAGTGAAATGGGTCAGTGGGTAAGTGAGTGAGTGTCTGTGTTTGCGAGTAGTGTCTGAGGATAGCTTGCCACTCTCCCTATCGTTCCAAAGAAAATAGGCTCCAGTATGGTCCAGAATTCTTTATAGAATTCTGCTGGAAAACCAACTAGACCTGTTGCTTTCTTACTGAGCATATGTTGAAGGGCATCATGGAGTTCCGCTAATGTGATAGGTGTATCCATAACCTGATCCTCCTGTATATTTGGAAGGTTTAGATTGTCGAGAAATGTTTTGATGTCAGCATCTGGTGGATCAATTTGTGACATGTACAAGTTATTATAGAATTTTCTAAAATTGTTATTTATTTCCTCTAGGTCATGAGTAATATTACCTGAATTAATTTTTACAGAGGCTTTTTCTTTATTCAGTTTGAATTGGTTCACTTTTGTTGCTGTATCCAGTAGAGCTGGGCAATTTGGCCTAAAATCAAAATCTCGATTAATTGAACATTTTAACTCGATTACGATTAATGAACGATTCCATTATTTATTTATTTATTTTTTGCCCTCGTTGTTCACTGACAAGTTGCTCAGTTGTCTCAGTGTTTAAGCTCTCCATGCTCAACAGGACAGCGGAATAACGTAACATAACGGAACGGAGACACGTGACTCCACACGCGGAAGTGTTTTTAAAGGGAAAGTAATCGAAATAATCGACCTGGAATTTTTTTTATCGATTATAGGTCAATTAATCGCCCAGCCCTACTCCGCATGACCACTTTCCCTGTCTACCAAAGAACAAATGGTGAGATTCCTGGTGTGTCATTATTGTCTAAAAACATCACCCATTCCTGTTTGAAATAGTTTATGAAGCCTTGATCTTTAATGAATGATGTGTTAAATCTCCAGAGTCTGGTTGGAGGTCCCTCATGTATTGTTGAAGCGTTTCCGTGGATTGCCAATTCCTATAGCTGCCTGCAGTAGTGAGCCTATCAACTTCAGGATTAAATACCATATTTAAATCTCCTCCTATTGTGGTACTGGGTTGGTGTGAGAGTGAGACGAAGAGAGAATGAAAGAAGGGGCAGTCATTATTTGGGCCATATATACTTGCGAAGCATGTGTGTTTATTATGGATATATAAATTATCTATAATAAATCTGCCGCATGAGTCTGCAAAAGAGTTGATGGTAGTGAAGTGTAGTTTTCTATTTAACAATATGTCTACTCGCCTTTGTTAAGAGTTGAAGCTGGCTGAGTATACTTGAGGGAACTGTGGTGAGGTGTGTGTGTGTGTGTGTGTGTGTTAGTTGTTGGGTCGCATACGTTAGTCTCCTGTGGGATGACAATGTTTGTAATTCTTTAAGCCGATTAAAAACTTTTAATCTTTTTTCTCTATTACCCATGTGTGCTGTTTGTGTGCTGTCTGTGCATGTGTGTGCTATGTTAGATGCAGTACTTGTATTATTGAGTATAATATGAGTGACAAAATGTTGAAGAGATAGAGAGAGAAAGGGATTAAAAAGAAAGAAAGGGATGAAGAAAAGAGAAATTAATGAAGACAGTGAAAAAAAAAACAAATGTCAGGGGATGCCAGTTTTACATTTCCAGCACATTTAAGTTAGCTGATGAGACGACTAGACAGTGTTTTGATGAGGACATGTATATATGTATAATTCGATTAGTGAGAGTAATTAATTAACATGGAATCAATCACATGATTAGTACAGCCAGGGGGAGGTTTCCCGGACACAATGCAACTGCCCATTGACATAAAGCTCGTCACCAGTGACATAAAGCTCGTCGCCAGTGATGACAACCTTCATTGATGAAGCGCTTCCTGATGGGAAATGGGATTCTTCGCCTCTGCAGGATCTCCTGAGGGATCTGGTCATTTACATTACATTGCCTCTCAACTCCCTGCCTCTTCTTTTTACCAGCTCCTTCGGTTTGAAGTGCTCAAATTTGGCTACAATAGGTATGGGTCTGCAGCCATTGGGACATTTTTCCTGGACACGATGGAAGGTGATGTTGTTGACAGTGTCCGCTGGGAGTATGAGCTGGTTCTGTATAAGTTTTTGATTGTGGATTCTGGATCCTCCTCTGGTTTCTTTAGGATACCTGCAAAAATTAAATTGTTCCTCATGCTCTGCGTTCCTCATGCTCTGAGAGCTGGCTTGCCCCTTCTATGAGGGATTTCACTGACTCTCTGAGCACTGCATTCTCTGCCTCTACCTTCTCTGTGGAGAATTTTCATCAGGGACAGGCGTCCCTTGAAGCTAGCTAGCTTGTTATTGATTAAGTCCAAGATACTCAAAGTCCTTGGCGGATGGCGAGGCCACTTCAGGCGAATCTTCGGGCCAGCTCCTCTTGGTCGAAGGGGTTAATTTCTTGGCTGACAATGGGTGGTGAGGTTCAGGCCTAGTATTTATTTATTTATTATGATTCTGTCAAAGCATTTGTCGACAAAACTAAATGAGCTAAAGAGATTTACGCAAGACTTGGACTTCTCTGTGGAGAATTTCCATCAGGGACAGGTGTCCCTTGAAGCTAGCTAGCTTGTTATTGATTAAGTCCAATATACTCACAAAGTCCTTGGCGGATAGAAAGGCCACTTCAGGCGAATCTTTTTGGCTGACGATGGGGTGGTGAGGTTCGGGGCCTAGGATTTATTCATAATGATTTTGTCATATCACTTGTCGACAAAGCTAAATAACCTGTCTGGATTCTCCAGAGTGAAAAAGTTAATATAGATTGAGATGATAGAAATTAAATTATGTTTGCTTTCCTTTTTTGGGCTGTCCTCAGTTGGTAGTTGTTTGTGTTTGTGTTTTTCACATGCGTGCCACCATGTAGGTGGGTCATCGTCTCACTGCCGTCACAAGTATCCAAAGTATCCCAATTTTTAGCACAATTTACCCAGTATGATAAACATATTATTTTACCAACTTACCATATATTATGAACTATTTGAACACAACTGACCCCCCAAAAAGAAATATTTTAATTTTTCTCTTTTTTCTGCAAAAATCATACATAGTGTGATGTCTCACAGTTAGAGGCTGCTTTTTTTTATCTTATACCAAATAGTAACAGATGTTTTGACATTGGAGCTGTTCAGCACAGGCTCATAAAATAAAATGCATTAAATATTAATATTCATTATATAAATGATGTAAAATTAGCTATATATGGTTTGCAAACAGGTATCTAATGATCAGTCTATCCATCCATTCTTTTGTAGCAGCTGCTGGACAAGCTTGACCAAAAAATTGACAAAATTTAGTTTAGTCCAAAAAAGAAATTATAGTGATCCTAGAATTGCTATACACACGAGTGTTAAATGTAGTAGGCCTTGTCAGGTGTGTTTTACCCGCATTCTTTGTATGAAACCAGTGCACAACCCTAAATTTACAGTTTAAATGATAAAAGACAAAAAGCACTTCTCTCCCTCCTGCATATGCATATTACAGAGAGCTGTGCAAAATAGGGGAGGACAGCACAAACATTGTGCCGCTATTCCACTTGGTTTAATTTCAGCAACTTGCTACAGCCGGTTTTGCAATATTTTTTCTCTAATTTTTAAAACCGGGTGTAAATCAAGTGCCTAAACTTTCTAATGTTGGTTCTAGAGAGACATCCTTTGCTAATAGCAGCAGACATACAGAAAGGTTCCTGCTCAGAGCTGCATCCAAGGTTATTTTACAGGATCTTATGTCATTTCTTAAGGCTTTTCCCTTTGCTGCTGCACATTTTTACAGAGATCTCCTTTCCATCATCCAACCATTGCTGTTTATGTTTAAGCTTGCTTGGTTGCCATTATGCAATTCAGCTTTATTTAAACATTCATCTTAAGCATGATGTGTTTCTTCATCTTTTTGTTGATAAGAGAATTTCTCTTCCTACAGAGAGATTTACTTTTTTACAGAAAATGCTGCATTCAGCAGACGACTATTTGGTTGGGGTTTTTTTTTACCGATTTTGCTAACAAGCCCTTTGGAGATAATGAGACTTTTTGCAGCCCCTGTTTTTACCAAAGGTTTCTGCAGTATCATAGCTATGTGACACACTAGTAACCACCTGGACAATCCTAGCAGTCACCAGAGATACCACCGTAGGAACCACCTGCAATACCACAGTAACAACCTAGCAACACCCTGACAATTCACTGGAAAACCATGATAAATAACATCTAATACACCCTTGCAGCCACTACTGGTACCATAGCATCCACTTGGGAATGTGTAAATGGAACTCTACAAGCGTGGAAAAAGGACAGAGAAACTGTACTACCTTTTCACTCTTGTTGAGAGAGCTATAAAAAGTCTGTGTGTTATGTAAGCAGTGGGTGACGTGTGTGATGTGTTTGCACAGGAGTATGCTTGAGGGCCGTGCACACAATGGGTACACAGTAGTGCAGCAGCCCATAGAGCGATGAGTCAGACACAGGATTCAGATCTGAAAGAAATACTGAAGTGATGAATGGAGAGTAAGCTAAAAAAGTGGCTACAGTCTTTTCCTTCCGCTTTGCATCATCAGGACCTCTGAGACCTAGCAGATGGCATCTGTATGCGCTGACCAAGCTCTGGTTGAGAGGAATTCCCATGAGTCTGTGCTGGTTGTGCTGCCGGGGCCAGCAATACTGGAGCAGTTACCACCAAGCATTTTTTGTCAAAATGATGACCCAAAGTGAATTAGACCCTGTGTCCTTGTCAGACTGAAATCAGCTGTAATTAGTGTTGCAGATTATTTTTGTTGTTTTATTGAGGATAGTATGACTCATAGATCATTTCAGGACAGATTTGTTCAGAAATAAACTTCTCTGGCCAGTTTACATCTCAGAGCATATGTCTTCCCACTTATTTTTAGAAATATATATTCAGCCAGTTGCATAGTGTATGTGAATTTTTTAGCAACTGGCTTTACTGGAGCGCTGAAAAATATTACCTTTCATGATGTGTTTCTTTTTTCCTGGTATCGATTTCAGTTTACTTGTTTTCCAGGTTCTGAGTTGGCTCCTTTAGTTAGTTCAGAGATTAGTGTACAGTAAACCCCCATTATTCGCGGGGGTAACGTTACAGGAGCACTCGCGTATAATGAAAAACTGCGTTGTTTTGTGACCTTTTGACATTTGTGGAGAGAGTTGCTCAATGAGCGTTGTATGTACTCTGCTTCACAGAAAATGGTTGGCACTGACTGCCCCAATACAGTCTGGTCAGACAGTTTAGCACACTTTAAGGAGAACCAAGCCAGCTAAGAGACGTTTCCAGCAATCTGAGCGATTGAAGTTGGGGGCATCCTACCCATTCAGAGAAAGCAAAGCCAGCTGTGCTCTCTTGGACTCTTGGTAAATAATAGCTGTGACATGATTTACCATCATCTTGCCATTATATACATTTTATACAAAATATTACTGGCTGTTTTGGGTTTTAAAATAACTGTATTTTAGTTGTCAACTGGTTCCTGTCACTGTGACTGTAAAGAAGTCTTTCTCTACAGTGAACCATTTCAGTTCAAAGGCCTTTTGATCATTCAATTATGTAGAATTTTTAAAGAATTAGTGGAATTACCTTCTACACAATGTTTGAAACGTTTTAGCAACAATAGCTAAGCTGTTAGTGTCCATTCGCACGTAGTGTTGTATTTGGCGGCCTGTCTTCTTTTTATTTTTTGTCTAGGCTTTGCATCAAGCTGTCTTTTTAGTTTAGTCTTAGTCATGCCCATGCTCTTATTAGTCTAGACTGAAAGTCTGAGCCTTTGAATTTTATTTTAGTCAGAATTATTCACGACTATTTTTGTCAATGAAAATTGATGACATTTCAGTTTAGTTTTAGTCAGTGACAGTTGTATTTTTGTCTTTTTTTAGTAATGCAATTCTATTTAACCCAGTCAATATAGTATAAGTACCTAGTAGAATAGACATAATCTTTTAGTCAAAACTATTTCTCAAACATATCATATATTATATTATTGTTATGTTTAGACTCAAGAGTACAGTATCCATTTTAATTCATGACATGTACACATGCACATTTAAATAAAATAACTAAATAAAATATTAATCACATCACTAAAAAGTGCAAATAAAATGGATGTATGTGTGTCTATTGCCATAAAACCCACATTTGTAAAACTGGTAAAAGTCTTCACCTTCAGTGTGTTGGCCTGAGCTTACCAGAATATTTTATTCCTGAACAAATATAGTCTTACACAAACAAATTAGAACAATTTAAAATCAGCTTTTTTACATAGATGTGGGAAAGGCTGCTTATCAAAATGCTGTGTGTGTGTGTCATTTCTCTCTTCCTGGCACCATATCCCAATACTTTTTTCCACACTAGATAGATTTAATTCACAGTGTCTATCAGTAGACAAAAGTATTGGGACGTAATGCTGTTCAACACTAAGTTTGATCGTCCCAATACTTTTCTCCCCTCTCTATTTTACAGGAAATAACGTCTCGTCTCGTTTTAGTCAACGGAAATGAAGAGACATTTTAGCATAGTTTTTATTAGGGATGCACCGATTGCAATTTTCTTGGCCGATTCCGATTTGTAAGTGTGATTGGCCGATACCGATTTTCCGATAACTATTTTTTCCCCAGATAACAGAAAATTAGAGCTGCTGGGTTTCAAGTTTTTTAATATAACGTGGTAGTTACTTTCCCTGTTTACTGGTTATTTTTATAATAGTGACATATGATAGTGGCAAATACAAACAAAAATCTAATTTTCTTTAATATAAAGCATTTTTTTCATAACAAAATTTCTTTACAAATTTAAATAAATAAAATGTAATACATAAACAAATAAATATACCCCCCCAAAAAAGATCGGTTTGAAATCGGCAATACGTGTGAGTGATCGGCCGATCAGGCCAAAAATCGTCTGTTTCCGATCACTGGCCGATCAATCGGTGCATCCCTAGTTTTTATTTTGTAAACCACATTTAGTCTTGTCCTTATTCTTATAGTTATCTTCACAAGACCAGCATTTATGTTGCGTCTCGTCTTGTATTTGTCATGTGATAAATGTTCCTTAATGACGATATTTAGTCATAAATTTTGTTGATGAAAGCAACACTATGCACATTTGTGAGTTTACATTTTTTTTTATGTTTGTCAGTAGTGTATTTGTTTGCAGAGACAGACATATTATTTTTCCTGAAGGTGTCTGTGTAAAACATACAAAGTAAAAAAAAGAGTAAATGTGTACACATTTGTGTTAAAACTAGAAGCTAGCATTAGTGCACATTGCCATTAACTCTTCGTGTGCCATCAGAGTAAGTTAATAATGTCCAATTATATTCACTCTAAATTAAATGGCTGGTCAGTACAAAACAGAGCTCAAGGTAAGGTGTGTTTGTAAGAATTTTTACATAAAGACCAGTGTATTTATAGCTTGATTGTTGAATGTTTAGTTGTGGTTATGTTGGTACAAGCGCACAATGATTTTGGTTGCTTCTAAATGGTTAAATGGATCTGAAAGCGTAAGACAGTGTTAAAAGTTATCGTGCTATTGTATCCAAAATTATTGCTAGAGGGTTAACTTTAAATCTGATTCTACTTTGCTATGATGATCTCTTGGGCCAGCTAGAGTTTTGTTAGCTGATTGCTATGGGTCTCTGGTAGTTGCTAGGATGTCAGTAGGTGGTAGCTATGGTATCACTGGTGGGTTTAAATAGGCTTTTTTTGTGGATTTGTTGTGTGTTTGCTTCATGCAGTTAAGTTTGGCACAAGCACTTTTCCCTGCATGCATTGGGAATGAATAAAAAAAAATTGTACAAAAAGCTGTATATAGGTACATCTTTGCCAGACATAATGCTTATATTTGTTAAATTGAATTATTTTCATGTAGTATTACTGAATAAGTGTGAAAAATGTATTAGTATATATCAGTAAATATTATTTGTAATAGCAATTATTATTGCTACTACAGTGAGGAGATATCTATTTGATAGAGGAATCTACTTGTAATCCCCTGTTAATCGGTGCTCACACTTTTTATTTATTTTTTATTTATTAGGCTAAGCACAAAACGATCTCTCCTAACTATATCGTAACAGTTCTTTATGTTGAGAAAAGTTTTTAGTGTTTTGGAAAACCGTTAAGGTGCCCTCGCTGCTAGGCTGCAATTATTGTCAGTCATTTTATTTAAAGTTTCTGACTTAACCTCTTGAGGTGGCATTTATAAAGTAAAAAATACTTGGAAAGCAATATGTATGAAAGAGAGTTTTGGGTGACACTGTATTCACTTATCTATTGCTGCAAAGATTATTCATATTATTTCAGGTAGCTGTTGATCATTATTTATTAAAGATAATCCCTGGCCTTCTTTTTGATTATGGTGCATAATGATAGTCAATTCACAATGAATCTGAGCTTCATCTGTCAAGTTTCAAATATATTCTGTTAAACCCATCCTAACACAAGCAACAGGTCAGCAATGGGAGCTGAAATTTCTATTCATGTTACTCAGTCAAATTTTAAATGTCTTATGTGATTATGAGATATTTAAATGGGTCACAAAAATGTTCAGAAAAGCATTACTTAATTTTGTAAGATATTCACGAGAATATCAGAAAAAGTCTAAACAGGGGCAAGCCTATTGCTAACCAGCTTATCTTAACCTAATGGTCTCACTTTCTTTTTCCTGTTTTTTGGCTTCTCCTTGTTTTTTTTTCCTCTGTTGTTTTCTCCTTTTCTTCTGTCCTTTTCATTCGTTTATGTGTCTGATCAATGCAAGTCCGTGATTTTGGTCCAATCCTGTTCACTTGGGTCTTGTTCCTGTTTTCCTAGCCCAGGTGTTTCTCCTTTGTTTAGTTTATATAATTAGCTTCAGTCTAGTTTTGATGGTTCTTCATGTTGCTGCTTTGTGTTATTGCTCTGTTAATTTACCGTGTGGCTTAATATTTGTGCTATGTCATTCTTGAGTTTGTTTTAGCTTTTTGCTTTTGTTTGTGTTTTGGCCTGTGCAGGACCCAAATCTCTGCAAGACCCTGCTTTTGATACACCAATCTCTTTGTTTTATTTAGTTTCCTTTGGTTAGGCCCCATGTTAGTTCAGTTAGTTCTTCGTTTTTTTATTTAGTCTCTTGTTTCTCGTTCTTTTGTCCTGGTCCTGAACCTCCCAGCCACCGTCAACCCCATTTCCAGCTGTCACAAATACTTGCTTCTCCATGCTTGATGTTTCCATATGTCAGATCAACCCACCAACAAATGGATGTAGCCAATTAAACAAATAATTTATCTAGCTTAGGAAACCAATAACTACAAACAGCTCCAAAGATTTGGTGTTTGCCTTTGTATGTGTTCAGTGGGACTGTACGGTAAACATTGTTTACACAAAAATGGTATAAAATCAGCATTTGACTTCAATGAGTAGTTCTTAGTACCAGGCCTGGAGGCCCTTGTATTGCACATTTTATCATTTTAACACGGTATCATTTAAAAATGGTAAAAGGTAGGGATGCACCAAAAATATGGCTGCTGAAAATTACATTTTTAGATTTGTTTTTTACGCAACCGAAACAGTGATAACGCAATCAACAACTTCAACCTGCACACTCCAGATTGGATTAGACCCAACATGTCTGCCTTGTGGGCGCATTTCGATATATCTAAGAAAGACACGGAAAGCCATTTGTAAAGTGTGCAATGGCGAAATTTCTAGAGGGGGTGCATCCACAAAGACTTTCTCAACATCGGGATTAATTTATCATATAAAATCAAAACCAAAATCAAAATCCCGATCGCCATGCAGAGTATGAAGCGCAGAAGAGGCAAGAGCACACCCACTCCGTCTGCGTTTTTGAAAAGTTATAATGTTGTTATATCATTCAGCAGTTTTTAAAGCACTTGTTCTGAATGCACTTTGTTCATGCATGTCGTTCAGAATATTAAAATGTGCCTGAACTAGTTTTATGAGAGAAAATATTTAATTGTATAATATTTCAGCTCTCTTGCTTTTAGGCTAAGTGGGGCCCAAGTAAAATATTTTCTTTCAAATTTTCTTTAATATTGTGCATTGTAGGAATGCTAATACATGTTTTCATAGTTTTGTTACAGATTTATTCTTTTAACTGTGAATATTAATTTAATTAATGACAATATTACAAAAAATCTGAATAATAATTTTTATCTGTGTTTCAGTTCTGTTTTGGCCAAGTGTTTCCTCATTTTTGGTTTTCAGTTTCAGTTTCATTATGGTGCATCCCTATTATTATCATAGAGAGACGGGATTTGAGAGAGTGGAAAAGATGAACACTCTCTCAAAGAGCCACCAAGGAAGCGACTAAAGGAGTAGGTTCAATGTGTTGTATTTGACACCCAAAATAAAAACAAAGAAATTGAGAAGGAAAAAGGAGAAAAAAACCCAGCAGAATTTGACAAAAGCAAAGTAAAGCTGGGCATACACTGTGCGATTTTTGGCCCATTATGAGACGACTCAAGTTTCAATCGTGTGTCGTGCATGGTGTAGTGCACATGGGGTAACTAGACGCAATTAATACCTCACGACCAGCTCCTGATCAGCAATCGTATGGTCGCAAGAAAATCGAAGCTGTTTGAAATCCTGGTGCCCCCCTGTGAGGGTATCACACTGTTGAAGCAGTGCCGCGAGACGATGTAATGCAACCTCTCATGCTGTGCATGCACAAACACAGAAATGGAAGTGAAAAATATGAAGCAGCATGGCAGCACAAAATTATCACGACCGTAACAACTGTGAAAAGAGTTGGATGGACATAATAATAATATGACTTTCCTAACTCAATGTTGTGGCGTGGTGCAGATTTGTTTGCACAATTTGATGCAAGATATTTTTGTATTTATTTAATGAAGCAAACATTTTTGTAATTTCCCAGAGGTAGAATTAATTTTGTTAGGGAATTTTCTGTTATTTATTTACTACTTTAGTTTCTAAGTACATTTATAGGTTGCTGTTTCAGTAACAGAGGGGAGTTTGTGGAGAGCCACAATGTGAAAAGTCTTCGTGATGTGATGGACAATGTTGAGTATTAATATTTTACCTTGGTATACTGTGAGGCAAATAACTCAAAATCCTTCTCATCTCTGGCCACCAAAAGCGAAGAAGTAGGAATTCCAGTATGAGATGGATTCCGGGATTGGATGTGAACACGGAGGAATGTCCCCACTGAAGCACTGCTGTTTAAGCTGGGGCTGGAACACAACATTTACATGGACAAGCTGATGGGGTTACTTCACCCTGCTCTTACTGTGGCCTTAATGACCCAGTGTACTGGGGTGACTATCTGAGTCTCAGAGAGAATGTTTTCGGGGGGTTTGAGGCTTTGGTGGCTTGTATTGGCATGAAAGGGCATCTGGTTTGGTGTTTTTGGATCCTTGACAATATAGTCTCGCGTAGCCAGACCTTCAGACTGACGGCTCTTTCTTTGGACAAGGCCTGCCATAAGGCCGTTTGACCGACATGTCAAACAACCAATCACAGTTTGTTTCGTTCAGCGTCACGTTTCGGGGCATGGAAATGTCCCCACAACAACAGACCGGCGATAAAATTCAACCAATCAGATGACCCAAGCTGCATGGGAAAGAGCTTGTAAAAATAAAACTAGCAAACTGGTAAAAAAAATATGCAAAAGACAGGAGTAGAAAACTATCCCTTTCACAAGAGAACAGAGAAACACTAGGGAAATATGGGGTATGTAGTGTCTAGACAGAGCAAAGAAAGAAGAGAAGAAGGCGGCTTAAATACCCAAAGCAATTGCCTGTAATGACAGACAGGTGAAGCTAATTACAGGAACCACCACAAATTCGAGCTATGTCTGCAGGAGGGAACAACTGCCCCATATGTCAAACTTGTATTTTTCCACTTTGTTTGGCCAGGGTTTGATATTTTGATCATAAAGTTCTAGATTGTTGCTATTTATGGTAAGCTTTGAGTAAAAAAAGTGTGGTAGAACAAAGAAAAATCAGAAAATGAGAACTAATGGTTTAAATGTTGGAAACTAGCAGGTTTAAATATTGCTGCACTTTAGTTCTGTTATTGTACTCTGGTCTGCTCTAGATATCTAACTTCTGCTTTACAGTTGGAGTATAGATAACATTTTACTGTCAGGAAAACCTATGGTGATGGAGTTCTACTGTAGGTAGAAGAGCTTGATGAGTCAAGTTGAGTAGTCCTTGAGTAGTGTTTTTAATGTCTTGGGATGCACATATTTAAAAGACATATTCAGAATTTCAGAATACCAAAATTAAGTACCTGTATTCAGTCAAAGTTACATCATGAAATGTTCATAGTCAGAATACAGTTACTTTTTACATTATATGAGAATACTTGTCTTAATATACTGTTCTATCCTCAGCCCGCATGGCCCATATATAGGGGAAAAAGCACCAATAGGCTGTTTTGAATTTACCATTTTTTGCTATATCACTAAATCAGTACATTTACATATATCCATTTAAGTTCAAATTTAGTCTGACTGATTCATGCTGAAGTTATAAGGAGTGTTTTAGTCTTAATATAGGAAAATATAGAAAGATTGAAACATAACATATGAAATAAAAGCCCATTAAAATGTAAATATTATCAATGTAAATACTCTCAGACACAAGACGTAAATAAGATATGGTCCCTTTAAGTCTCCTTTCTCAATAAAATAAACCTGAAGAAAAAATAATAAACTTTAAAAGCAAGGATGTAAACTGTCATGACTGTCCTGTTTCCAGACAATGAAGGGAGACGCATGTGCAGATTTCCATCCTAAAAATACTTTATTCATGACGAAACTTGCACAAGGGCCTGAACATAAACAATGACTAAGGCTGACAGGATGTGACTATGAAGTCAATAAACCGACAACAAACCAAGAACACAAAAACACTAAAACCCATCATTAAAACACAACCTCTAATCAATAAACATAAACCTTATAACAAAACTTAAATTATGGCAGCCTCTAGCGGGACCATACTGGGACATGCATGACATGCCATTTTGAATTCAGAATATGTCATTTGTGTGCTCATTTTGAAAGAGGGGGTTTATGGGAGAGGGGTACATTGTGATTATAATTAATATTGCTTGCTGATATTGTCTTAAAAATTGTATTATCAGGGGCTACATTAATGGTCAATTTGTAAGTGCCTGAGATGGAACTTAATATTTTTATTGTGGGCAGAATTTTATGAGTACTCACAGAGCCTTAGTGCCAAGTTGTGCAAGTGCTAGCTAATATTAGCTAATATTAATAATGTTAATCCAAATTGCGATGACTAACATTAGCTAAATATATAAACAACTCTAATTCATCAAGATAATTAATAGTTCCAAGATTGACATATTGTTATTTAAGCCAATTAAAGATTATTTACATTTACAGCATTTAGCACATAGAATCGACTTCCGTTCCCTAACTATGGAGGATAGTCTTCCCGGAGCAACTTGGAGTTATATGTTGAAGGTAGGAACCCATGATTTCTTGGTTCACTAGGACACCACAAGGTAGTCAAAAATTCTGTTTTTTTGCCCTGTGACACATCTCTGGCAGATGCAGTCCAGAATTTCCGCATCGTAACAGGTTTTTAATGGTGATGTAAAGGCGATGTAGTTTTAAATTAAATTAAAGTGTTTTGGGAGCATATTTGAGGGCACATTTAGGGTTTAGGCTATAAAAATGGGCATTTACAATTTTTTTAACATCACAAATTCACATTTTTTTCACTATCCACGGATGCACTTGGAACATAACCCTCGCAAATTTCTGAGGTCCACTGTACTCTCCTTACCTGATGTACCCTCTCACTTTACTTCTGTAGTAGTATGGTTGCATTAATTCTATGCATGCCCTACACCGTATTAGGCAGGTGGTTTTAATATTATAGGTGAATCAAAATTTCCTTTTCATCAAAAATATTCATTAAATGTTAAGTTGCCTACTTCACGAACTCCACTTTCAAGGCATTCTTGATTTTAATTTTATTATTGCTTCATTCTTAATCTATACTTTCATTCTTCATTCTTTATGAAGAGTTTTTCTTTTTTTAAATATTTGTAGCTTTCTGTTATTTATTTGACAGCTATGAAACTGAAGAGGACTTGCATTTGTGAGTCAGTTTGTGCATTTATCTGAATCCAACATGGTTTTATAGTGTTGAAACATCAATTCAAATATCAGTGAAAAGTAATTTATTGGCAACTCATTGATATCAGTCACAGTACCTTGTTGGTACACCCTGTAGGTGCATAATTACAGGTATTAAGTCTCTTTTTTGTGCACAATTAGTGCTAGACATCCTGTAGTGATTTATCAGCGCACAAAGAGCTACGTGCTGTCAGGAGATGACTAGTCCTGGCTGTTGGCCCAGTGTAACATAAAGAGTGAACGCAAAAGAGCAGGTAACCATGCAGTTACACAAAGAACACACACTAGAGAGTTGAGATTCCCACCAGAAATTTGTGTTCTCAGACACACGCATAGTCTAAGAGAATAACACCAAAGAACAGAGTACTAACGGTGAATGCTGAGAAGGTCTGGGCTGGAGACGGAATAGAGACTCCATGACTGAATGGTGAATGCATGCCACTTGCCTGTTTATATCCTGGGTGACGTGTGTACTTCAGGTTCCTTGTAGCTGTCATGTGACTGGTGTACGTGACACATGCAGAAGGGATTATTTTTTAATCCCCATTTGGCATGATTTAAAGGTATATTTGTGATTGCTCGGTCACAAAACATAATCACACATTCCTGCTATTAAGAATGCAGAATATACTGTACAGTCATTATACATTTCATTACTTTTCTTTTCAGGTCCCACATAAACCACATATTCAGTATTATTAATATTAACTATTTGAATAACAGGGTATTTGAAATAGCACTGTCAGTCCACATGGGAATACCTATCCAGCATATTGTGAGTTAGGCCTCCTTCACATGGACGTTTGAAATGAACGCGCTCTGAACGCCATAGGCGTTTTTGTGGCGTTTGGTAGCGACGCTTGATCCACGTCAG
>JBBPDE010205790.1:0-15372 GCA_037974605.1 Nannopetersius ansorgii
CCGCGCGCACACACACACACACACACACACACAATGTCTCTATCCCTTTCTCTCTCACACACACACACATATATATACATACACATACACCAACAAACAATGTCTATCACACACACAAAACACCAGATACACGAACCGAGCTCGAGGTCTGAGCGCAGCTTCACAGGTGCAACACACACACACACGCACGCACACACACACTGGCTAATACTAATGGTGGTAATGGTTCTATGGGTCCGTGGCTACAGAAGAACCCTTGGAGCGCGAGGTGCGGTTTCTCACCCAGCATGGAGAAGATGAAGTCCTTGGCCGTGTGGATCTCCAGCGCACGCTGGTCGTCGTACTCGCGCTGGTCGTGTCTGCTGAACTCCTGGACCAGCCGGGTCAGCTCCTCCATCCTGCAGCCCGACCTGAAGTCCAGCTCCGGGCAGCAGGCGGGCCGGGGGAGGCCGACCGGCCCGGCGGTGGGGGAGCTGCCCAGACTACTCACAGACCCAGCCCTGCTGCTGAGAGCAGGGGCCGCCATCTTCCACACACACACACACACGCTCTTACACACACACGCTGTCTCTGGTACACACTGCTGCGCCCCGCCTTCCCACCACCCGCCCAATGCGTTCCTCCTCCTCCTCCTTTTCCTTCTTTTCACCTTCTTAACCTCATCCTCTCCTCCTCTTTCTCTTCCTGTTTCTCCTCCTCTTCACCTTCTTCTCCTCCTCCTCTCCTCCTCTTTCTCCTGCTTCTCCTCCTCTCCTCCTATTTCTCCTCCTCTTCACCTCCTCCTCCTCCTCTCCTCCTTGTCCTCCTCCTCCTTCTCCTCAGGAAGCAGGTGGTGTGGTGATGAAGCTCTGATCCTTGATGTTGGTGTTACTCTCTATCCTTTCCTCTTCCTCCCTCTCTTCTCCTCCTTTTCTTCCCTCTCCCCTCCTCCTCTTGTTCTCCTCCTCCTTCACTTCCTCCTCTTCCTCCTCCTCTCCTGAGCCTAATCTTCCTCCTCTTTCTCCTGCTCCCTTTTCTTTTCCTCCTCCTAATCTTCCTCCTCCTCCTCAGGAAACAGGTGGTGTGGTAATGAAGCTCTGATCCGTGATGTTGTGCGTTAATCCACTTGCCCAGCACACACACACACACACACACACACACACACACACACCACTCGTAGCTCTGGACTTTATTAAAATATCTCGGTCCAGAGAGACCCTGACCTGCCTGCATAAATGACGTCAGCTCAGAGTTAAATAATGCTCATTATTACTGACTCTGTGTTTCTAACTGTGTTTGCTGAGTGATTTCATTAACAGCCCTGAGGAGTAATAAGATCAAGGTAGTGATGCAGCAAAGGGGGGGCGGGAGACCCTAGAAACCATGTTATTCCCAAATGTTCAGAAAAGTACTACTAATAATGCATAGATATAATAATGATAAGATTATATTTGATTTATTTCTTAACACTCATCGTTACACATAATAGCAACAACAACAGCAATAACAATAATTCGATTCAATTCAGCTTTATTTATATATCGCTTTTTACAACCAAATTGTCACAAAGCAGCTTTACAGGTCTGAGCCGCTGATGACCCAAAGGATACAGAGGCAGAAACCGCCTGAGCTGGAGGCAGAAACCTCGGGAGCACCAAGACTCAAATAGGAGAACCCATCCTCCCCTGGTCGACCCGGAGAGGGAAAGAGATGGAGAGTCTCTATGGAGACACTGTAACCAGTGGCGGTTCTAGACCAAAATGACCAGGGGGGCCGAGGTGGGGCCAGTGTGTTTTTAGGGGCATATGACGGCAATACAGGTCATTATTTTATTTTATATATTTTATATTTAGCTTTTCCTTTATTTTCTTTACAGTTCTTTTTCACAGCTGCTGGTCTTCAGGTTCCAGATAACAGCACGTGTGTGCAGCGCTTTAAGCAGTCCATCTAGAACACACGTGGCGTTAGTTCCGTTCCTCGAGCCAGCGCATGTCACAAAAAGAAATTAATATTTAACTCGTTGGCTGTTCAGTGCAGGGGCCATTACAGGCGCCAGAAGCAATTCTACAGGGGCCCTGGGCCATGCTGGCCCCCGTCTAGAACTGCGTATGACTGTAACTAACAAGGGAAGGCATTCGTGTGCAAATGTAGTCACTCTTAGACAGATTGTCAGTCTACGCCTAACAGAGTTGGAACCGTCAGTAGAGGTAAAGTTTGTTGGAGGAGTAGTTTGAGGGTCTCTAGTCCACAATAGGGTTCGGGAGCTTTGAACAGTCAGGGACACTCAGACATGGTTCTCCAGTGACTGCAGATCAAGGGAAGGTGGTGGCCTGCGGTCCCAGTGGTGGTCAGTCGGGCTGGATAAATGTGCAGCAGTTCCCCTCTGAGAAAACAGAGAACATAGTTAGTTCTGCTTAAAGGAGACATATTATGCAAAACTCACTTAAAAAAAAAAGATATAAAATGTCTATGGGCTACAAAACATGTTCATGAAGTTCTTTGCAAAAAATCACTCTCATAAAAAGATTCACCAGCTTTATTCTTCACAGTTTCAGGCCCTTTCAAAACGAGCCGTTTGAATTGCTCCCTTATTGTGACATCACACTAAGGACATTTGCATAGAACCGCCCCTCACCTGTCGAGCCCCACCCACTAGATTAGTTGAAGATCCTCCATTTTTGTCTGCTGCTTTTACGCATAAGATGCTGAGGGCTGTGGCTACAGGCAGAGGCGAGTCACTCATGAAGTGTTGTGTTCATCTCACTCTCAGGGTCCAACATATAGGGCTGGATAGCGCCTCTGTTTTCTGCCTTTTTCACGTGTGTTAAGTGTCCCAATACTATTGTGCCAATAATTTTGCTTCTGAGCAGGGAAATCACCAGAACATACTGGACCACAGCCCTCCAGGACTGGAGTCCAACACCCCTGCTATAAGGAGTGCAAGTCTGGCATACCTCCCTACCTCAGCCCAGCTAGAAATGGCTGAGCTGAGGGGTGGGATGGGCATGAGAGCGCCCTGAGACCCAGGCATCCCCCCACCTGAGTGAACGTGAGGAGTGGTGGGGCTACAGCACCGGTGTCCTAGTTTACTAGAATTCTCTGATCCCACCGCCTTCCAGCTCTACTCCCTTCATCTGGCAGCAAAAGTTAATTACAGAAAGCCTGACTTAACTAGTAGGTTTCCAGCCTGGACTTGAAAAACTGAGTGTCTGAGTCTCGACTGTTATTCAGAGTTATATTTTAGAGGGTTTTATGTGAAATTAATCTTGAGATCTGAGTGAGCTTGGAAGTTCATAGTAAAAGACAAGTTCAGGTGCAAGGCCATTCAGCTAAAATTACAATTATAGCACAAAAACAATACTTATTATTATTATTACTGCTATTATTATTACTATGCTTCATATATATATATATATAATGCCAATGTAACACTGTATTATTATAAGAGCAGGGCATTTTGAAGCTGCCAAATAAATATAATGTGATAGCTTTGCTTCCAAAAATAATAACTAAAGTAAATAATAAGGAGAAATGATGTATAGACCACCTAAACACACTGTGTTTGGATTTATTTAAGATATTGATATTTTATTTTATAGGCAATTAGATATAAAATGTTACTGAGGTGAAGACGGAAAGGATGTTGTATAATATCATTATAAATGATATAAAACAAAAAAATGTATACAATTATAAACTAATAGGGTTACTGTTTTTTTTATTATTTGCTTTCTAATAATAAAAATAATAATATAAGGAGAGGAGGGCTGCGCATTTTTTCACGGATGCGCAAAACCCGCGCCGCTCTGATGTTCATGAAGATGTTGTTGTTCTGTGGAGGTGTCTCCTCCTGACTCCACACAGAGGAGAGTCCAGGAGTTTAAAAAGTTTAGAGAGTTTTACGAGTTTAAATTGTTTACGAGCTGAAAACATGAAGGTTTAGGAAACTATGCTTGTATGAGTGGATTCAATCCGTCCGGAAAGGCTGGGATGCTGGCAGGGCTGTAGGTCTGGTTCCACTGCTCTGCTCCTGAAGGTCCAGCAGATGGTCATGGCCTGGAGGAGCTTCACGAAGTGGACCAGAGTGGACCCACACAGGTCACTTCTTCCAGACAACACCAGGTGAGAGATTTGTTGAGCCACAGTTCACCACTGAGCCCATACATGGACCACACGAAGTCGATATGTTTGGTGACTTTCAGAACTGTGACATTAAAGCAGTAACTAAATCACCATTCTGGCATCTCAAAAACAAGATTTGGAGAAACTCATCCATGCCTTTATGCCCTGGAGGGTTGACTATGGCATTGTGTACTTCTCAAAAATTATAGCTCCAACTCATTCAAAATGCTTCTACTAGAGTGAGAACAAACCAAGAAAAGGTCCTTACACTGGCTTCCAGTCAGATACAGACCTTAAAGTGTTCTTGAGTGTTTATAAGTCAAGTTTTTGGCCTTGATAAATTGTATATCTCCGAGATGTTTGATGAACATCTAAAAAAAAAAAAAAAAAAGCATAGTTTAGTCATTACGCTGGAACCAACTCCCCATAGAGATTTTAAAAAGAAACTAAAAAAATAATAACTCTTTTTCTGCACAATGTAGAACCTGCCCTGATTATAATGTCACCTGGATGTGCGACAAATAAAGCTTTTGAATCTACTTTAATTCTATATTAATGTTGTGGTTACATTTATTGCTTACTTTTCTATTTAGACATATTATATTTCTGTAAAATACATTCAGTTACTTCTGTGTATGATGATGTACTCTACAAATAAACGTGCCTAGCTTTGCCTTAGGGCCGTCATGCCACAGGAGAACTTGGGTTGCTTTTAGTCATCTGTTTACTAAGCAGCACCTTCAAATGAAACGTGTCCTCCTTTCCAGGTTCTCCCTCCATCCTCAGCAGAGATGTGGCTTTCGGAAAGCTCAGAGGAACCCGGAGATCAGGAAGAGGGTCGCAGAGGAGAGCCCAGCTCCAGATTTGGCCGAAGCAGCTTCTAAAAGGAACACAGTGTCACCCCAGCCTGGGTCACCTGTCCCACCCCCTCAAAAAACAGGGCAACTGTTCAGACCCCTGGTGTTCACCGTAGGGGTAGGTCTTCCTCTGATCTTCCAGATGGCTAGTAAACTACAGGATGAACAAGGCTGTAAGGGTTCATTAGTCAGTTATGATGATGCCATTTGTGGAAAAAGTTGATGAAAACAAAGGCTCTTTATAATAACCAGAGGTTTTCAGATCTGCACATTTAATTGTGGTTTCTTTTCATCACTGGATACTAACTGTTGATAGAACTGATTGTATTGGGTTTCAGATTTAAGCGAAATCAATATATTGATTCAGTATTTCGATATTATACTGATTATCAGCACTGATACCTATCGGTTCTTGTATTGATCCAGCTCTGTATAATGACATCACATGAAAAGCTATCAGGAGATTCAACATCTCTTTTATTGTGATTTTGCGTTGTTTTTTGAGAAACGGGGATCTACGCAACTTCACACACACCATCGTACACCTACACACCTTCACACACACACACACATCATACACCTACATACCTTCACACACAACATCATACATCTACACACCTTCACACACACCATCGTACACCTACACACCTTCACACACACACACACATCATACACCTACACACCTTCACACACAACATCATACATCTACACACCTTCACACACACCATCGTACACCTACACACCTTCACACACACGCACACATCATACACCTACACACTTTCACACACACCATCATACATCTACACACCTTCACACACACCATCATACATCTACACACCTTCACACACACCATCATACACACCTTCACACACACCATCATATACACCATCATACATCTACACACCTTCACACACACACCATCATACACACCTTCACACACACCATCTTAATGATCTTTGATGATTGCTGCTGGTTTGGCCACTCTAACACCATTTCAGTTTACAGGCTGCTCCTTCGGCGCTGCTGCCATCCTGCAGTATGAGTCCGTCAGGTTTCGGGTGGAAACAGCCCTGGAAGAGGCTGAAGAGGAGAAGCTGAAAAAACACAGACAGGTACCCTGAACAGGTAGTGCAGATATTTTTTACCTGTTTTGCTGACTAATGGAATTGTAATACTGACACCAGTCTGGGTTTTCACAGACCCATGACACAGCGTACTGGCACAACTGGTGGAATCAGCTCTCAGACTTTCAGAAGAAGGTGATCCTGCTCATATCTGCGGTGGATGACTGGTGGAGCAGGATGACGGAGGGACAGAAAACAGCCACTGGTGAGTGTGGAGCCTTTTACACTTGTGCTCAGATTGAATTTCCGACTGAATTTGTCCATGCGAGACGGCCCACTTGAAATAGTCAAAATGAAGGGACTGAATAATTAAAGTTGTCATTTTTTTACTGAATTTGAAAGGCTGAATGTTTCTACAGTAATCCCCTGCTTTTTGCGGGGGTTACATTGCAAGAGCACCTGCGTATAGTGAAAAACCGCATGGTTGTGTAAAAATATATATATTTTTATAGAGTAAACCCTAAATATGCCCCCAGATCTGCTCCCAGAACACTTTAATTTAATTTAAAACTCAGTTTAATGCATTACCCTTAAAGAAAATGTAAAGATAAACCTGTATTCGCCTCTTTTAATTTAAATTCCCCGCCAAGATATGCAACTCATGATGTCGCAGGACAAAAGTATTGGGACACAGCGACGAGGTGAACAGTTTTCGGGGAATAACCCCTGATCTACTCGGGCTAAAAATACTAATGAGGGCTCGTTGGATAGGTCTTCTGGAGATCAATCGAACTGTGGAGATTGAAATGCCTAAGAACTTGCACCATGGAGAAATCATGCTTGGAGTGCGGAGCTCAACCCTGGTGTGGAATTCGAAGAAAGTGCTTCCAGGTCGGCTACAGTCTGCCCATACAGAGTCCCATTTCATACAGAGTCCCATTGTATGAAAACATCCAGAAAAAATATATTTATTGCCACAGAAAAGCAAAAAAAAAAGGTGGATGATATTTGCAGTTTCCGCATTATTGTGGGGATTTCCGCATAAAACTATGAGTTTGGTTTTAAAAAGAACTGCGACTGAATTAGCGACTCCTGATCCGCATATAACTGGGGGATTACTGTATACCTTAAATACTGTAATTACAATTGTAATAAATTCAACACAAACTTCTCAACATAAACTTACTTGCATTAACATTCAAGCATGTTTTTAAGCATTTTTAACAATTATTTAAATACTTTTGTTAATTGACTTGGTTTGTCAACTAATTGTTGCAGTCCAAGCTATGAGGTGTTGACCAATCAGCCTTCTCCTTCAGGTATCATCGCTCTGAACATGGCGGTGCTCTGCTGTTGGAGAATTCCTCACCTGCAGCACACCATGCTCAAATACTTCACCTCCAACCCTGCCTCAAGTACGCGCAAGTAATCATGCTTGACCCCTCCATGGCTTTTTAGTATCTTCTCCTTTGCTTCTGTTTGACCCCTGTACTGATGCTCCCCCACATTTCTGCTCTTTCTGTGTCTTTTCAGAGACACGGTGTCTTCCCATGGTCCTCTCTTCATTTAGCCATTACTCCATCCTGCACATGATGGCCAACATGTATGTGCTGTGGATCTTCTCCACTAGCGTAGTGTCTCTGCTCGGCCGGGAGCAGTTCCTGGCTCTCTACCTCTCTGGAGGTACTTTGTTTTTTGATCTCCAGGAAAGGTGGAATGCTGCCAGAAAGTAGCAATGAATGGAAACCCTGTCAGGACAATATCTCGGCTACATTGTAGATTAACATTGAAAACATCACCTATTGCTCTGATGACAGCTTTGCACATTCTTGGCATTTTTTCACTCATATATATATATGTATATACGTATTTGTGTGTGTGTTAATCATCATCATCATCCTCTCTTTGTTAGGTGTGTTCTCCACTTTCATCAGCTACGTTTGTAAAACAGCCACAGGGCGTCTGGGCCCGTCTCTCGGAGCCGTGAGTTGCTTTCAGTTGTTCTTGTTTGTCATGAGGTTTGCTTATGAAGTGAGTCGGTGGAGACGCATGGGAAGGGCTGGACGTTTAATTAAATCAGTAGTGATTTGTAGGTGAGCTTCGACACTTTATACACACGCCTGACAGTGGATTCTTTATGGCCCTGGGACCATTAAGGCTTCTCCACAAAATGGGAGCTGGGTGTAATCAGGGGTAGTGACTTTCATGCCCAAAACAGATATGGATACATTGTATATCGACCGATACCAATCCAACACCTTTGCAGTCAACAGCTAATCTCTTAATTTTACATCCGTCTGAGTCCGAATCTGCTCCCTACTTCCTCTAGGGGGCGCTGTATAAGTTGTAAAACCCATTTCTGCACCCATACAGTGTCCAGTGAGTCCATTCTGGATTTCTGCACACATGTCTGAGTCTCCAGTGGTTCTGTGTTCGACGTGTTCTACACTGTTTGTGCTGGAGTCTGTATTTTAGTGCATTATGTAGGGAGCAGGGAGCCGTTTAGCCCTCCTGCTGTCTGTCCTCATCTGTGTCTCATCTGTGAGCTTAGCCTGAACTTCCCCGTAAATGTAGAACTATCAACACAACCCAACTCTAGTTATAATAAAAGTATTATAATAAAAGTATAAAAAAAAGTAATAAAATGCTTTCAGTACATTGTTTATAAATCAGCATACAGATCTGGTGCTGAAATTCATCCCCAGTACAGTAAACCTCAACTTTTTGCAGGGCTCCCGTTCCAAGAGCACACACGTATTGGGGAAAAACGCGTTGTTGTGGTAAAAAAAATGCTGAAAATGCCTATTGTTCTAGTGTAAACTCTAAATATGCCCCCAAATATGTTCCCAGAATACTTTAATTTCATTTTAAACTCAGCTTAATACTTTACCCTTAACGAAAATGTAAAGGTTAACCCGTATCTGTACTGTTCAGTTTACACTGAACTCCTGCAGTGCTAGAATGTAAATAGCGATGTTGCCCCTGTATAGACTGGACTGGAATTCATGCAGTGCATTTTCTTTGGTATAAGCAGGTAAATACAGTAATAAATTCATTTAATTTACAGTAATTAAAATATAGGCCTTAAGAAAAATCCCATTCCACAGGGGAAATTCTGAACTGCAGCTGCAGGACCTCCTCTGGCACGACCTTTGTGCTGGTTGTTTATGTTTGGGCTTAGCAACCCGAGGACGAGGTGGAGTGGCGGACGAGGCCTGGGCATCACAAAAGCAAAAAAAATGCATTATTAGTTCAGTTCTCAGACAGAATCCGCGAGGGCCTGAAACCACGACTGCTGATCCACGTTAAAGCGAGGGTTTACTGTCTGGTATAATAGATGAGGAATGATGAATAGAGCCTAAGAAGATTCTAAAATTATTTAAAAACATCAGAATAAAGTTCTTAAACATTAATATCCAGAATAAAGTTCTAATAAATTAATGTCCTGAATAGTTATTAAACATAATAAAGTTCTAATAAATTAGTATCCTTCTAATTAGTATCCTAGATAAAGATGTAATCAATTAATATCCAGAGTAAGCTTTTAATATTCAGAATATAGTTTTAATATATTAATATCCATTATAAACTTCCAACACATTAAGATTGAGGATAATCTGAAATTGAATAAATATTACACTAATATGTAGAAAATGTTTTTTCCCCCAAAAATATTGTTCTAATATATAAATATCCAGAATAACATTTAACATTTAGAACATTTAAATAAATTAATATCCAAAATAAAGGGTTTAATGCATAAATATTCGAAATAATGTTCTAATACATTAATATCCAAACCAGAAGTTTTAATAAATTATTATAACGACTAAGGTTCCAAAATATTAATACATAGAAGGAAGTTTTCGTAGAATTACCTAATATTTCAAAAGAAGCCTTTAAATGTTGAGACTCTTAAGAAAAATATGGTAATAGAAAAATAGTGCTATATTATTTTGAATCTTGGTGTCACTGAAATAGTTTATATTTTGAATAAAACATCTAAACACACCTTTTGTTTACTGCTGAATCCTTGTAAGACTCAAATCTCCCTTATAGAAGGAACTGTGAACTGTAAAAACACTGTTAATGATTGAAAAAAGATTTATAAGACGAGTGTGTCAGACTGTGTGTGTGTAAGTGTGGGGCTGATTTGATGGTATGTTGTTCAGTCAGGTGCCATCATGACTGTTCTGGCCGCCGTGTGCACCAAGATGCCGGAGGCCAAACTGGGAATCATCCTGCTGCCCATGCTCAGCTTCACAGCAGGACACGTAAGTGCGTGTGTGTGCGTGTGCGTGTGTGTGTGTGTGTCTGTATTTCGGGGCTGGTTCTGAAATTTCTTTTTTTTATTATAAAGGGAAATTTCACCAAATTGTTGTAAGTTGCTGCATAATTATGTGGTTTAGATTTAATTCTTTTTTATTTAATTCTTTTTTTGCCCACCAGTTTGTGCTGCAGCAGCTCTTCTGTGGGTTCTCATGTTGTGGCTGGTTGGTGTATAAAGTGCCATAATAAATGGAAATGAATTAAATGTAATGAAGAATTTCTATTTGCTCGCCTCTAGGCACTGAAGGCCCTTATCGCCTTGGATACAGTTGGTCTTCTTCTGGGCTGGAGAATGTTGGACCACGCAGCCCACCTTGGAGGGGCGCTGTTTGGCATGTAAGTGTCTTCATTCCCATCATACATGCCTTCATCTTTATCAGTGCTCTGTCCTTTTTTATTTTTATAATAGAGGGTTTAATTAGGGCTTAATTAGATGCAGTGGAGAGCCATGTTAGTAACACTGGAACAAAAAAAAAAATCATAAAAGCTTCGAAAAGCATTTGTTTGTTCTGGTCCGTGGTTTTTTTTTGGGAGGGGGGGGGATTTGTGATGTGATTGTTCACTGCTATGAACAAGTATATTTTTATGTGCACTGACACATAAAAATGTTCTGAATTACTACTTTTGCTAAATAAAATTACCTCAAAAAATATACACTGATAAAAAGGTCCTCGATTTAAAATTAAAAATTGGGCCTCCCTCACTTTCGTATTTTTTTTTTTACCTAGATGGTACATTTCCTACGGTCATGGCCTGATCTGGAGAAGGCGGGAGCCGCTAGTGAAGTTTTGGCACGAGCTGCGGACAACCCCACCCCGTGGAGCGCCACCTAGTGGAGGTGGTGCATAGGATCCTGTACAACCTCACACTGCTGGACTCGGAACCCTCAGGGCAAAAGAAATGATAAATGTTACTGTGGGCTTTTCTCCAATACGCTTATTTTAAATTCCTTCTTCTGGAGTTTGTGTTTTATCATATATTTGCTAAAATGCTGTTTTATGATGGCTAGATGGGAAGAGCTTCGTATTTGATCCAGGATTTGATATTGAGGAGGAGCTTCTTGATGTTGTTCCTCAGTTGCTGTGTTAAAGGACATGGAGCAATAAACTGGAGATTTGACCTAATGTTGTAGCCACACACCCCCAGGTGGCTCATTTAAAACATTAGACATGAAAAAGGTCCAGAAACATCTTTGCTTCATCTTGAACTTTTATTTATTTCTGCACAGTCCTGTATGTCCTCTCACTGCAGGTGAAAAAACAGGTTAGGTCCCCGTACACTAGTATAAAAAAACCTACACACTCCCTTGTTGTGGGGTCCAAAAGTATCCAGACGCCTGTTTGTCCAACATTTCTACCATTAAGGGAATTAAAGGGCTCACACACATTTTTAAATAAAATACTTAAATGCAGTTTGTAAACATTGTTAAGTTGTTGCATTCACAGTTCAAGTCGACTTTTAATTTTTTTCATCAGACCAAGTTACAGTTTTTAACATGTTTACTTAATATTTTCTAAATACACTCAATATTATTTCCTAATATATTTACAGTATGTTCACAATTCGAGTTCCGTTATTAGCTAGAAATTTTTATTATTCGCCACTACTGACCTATTATTAAAAAGCCCCCTATTATAATTAAATCACCGGGCAAGTTGCAACAATAACAAGTGCATTTAAAGTTAAAGGACAGTCTAGAATTTGACTCCGTATCACCAACAACCAGTTAATAGGGGTCAGACCTGCACTGTTACGGATTCTCTCATCTTAGAAAGGGAACTGGCTTTATTTCACACATTTTCATTTATAATTCCTTACTTAACAACTTTCCTTAACAAGAATAAAAATCTGTTTATAAATTAGAAAGGTAAGTAGTAAAAACCTCCTCCTTTCACAGTGTGTCACCTCATCTTTATTTCCTTTTCTTTAAAGTCTGAAACATATAAAAAAAAGTATTCACATTGCAAATAACCATTGGATTTGCCTATAAAATGCCTTTTTTATAGTGTAAATCCTAAATGTGCCCTGAGATCTGCACCAGAATCATTTTTAACTCAGTTTAATGCATTACCCTTAAAGAAAATGTAAAGGTAAACCCGTATTCGCCTCTTTTAATTTAAATTCCGAGCCGAGATATGCAACTCGGAAGGTCTCTGGACTAAAGTATAGGGACACCGCGGCGAGGTTAACGGGAATAAAAACTGTGAGGGCTCGTTGGAAAAGTCTCCTGAAAGATCTACTGAACCGTGGAGTTTGAAGTATCTGACTGCTTGCACCGCAGAGAAAAATCTGTGTGTGACTGAATCAGCGGCTCCTGTTTGAGTTTGTTACATCTTTAGCTCCACAAGACTGATTTATTTATTCGAATTTTGTCCCTTTTAGTCACCATACACTACCAGTCAAAAGTTTGGACATATTATGATTTCCTTTGTTTTTATTATCAGCTATATTGTAGATTAATATTTGAAAACATCACCTGTTGCTCTGATGACAACTTTGCACACTCTTAGCATTTTTTCACTCAGATTCATGAGGAATCGACCTGGAATGGAGTTTAATTGACAGGAGATCTTCATCAAGAGTTCATTAGTGGAGTTTCTCTCCTTCTTAATGTGTTTGGGATCATCAGCTGTGAGGGTCGGGTTGGTCCACAGTTAGTGATCCTGTTCCACTACGGTTCTACTGCACATTATGGCAAGAACCACTTAAAAAAAAACAACAGTCTATTATTCCCTTATTACAGAACAGATTCTGGTTTGTTTTCAATATTAATCAACAATGTAGAAAATAATAGAAACAAATAAGAACACTGAATGAGAAACAGTCCAAACTTTTGACTGGTAGTGTAGGTGTGATGTCACAATACTCTCTCGACTCTTTCACTTTTAAGGCAACTTGCCCCTCCACTCTCTCTCTCTCATATGTTACGGAGGAGACTCGACCACAAACACAGACTTTTAAAAGACCCATACTCTGCTCCCTACCAACGGATCATAAAAGTGAATAAACTAACACTACACCAGATATTAATGCATGTTTTAGTGTTGGAATTTTGCCCAAATCTAATATGAGCTCAGAGGAGAAGTGGCTCCAAAACAGGTGGAGTAAAATAAAAGCACCAGTTTCCCAGAAATTTCCCTTTCAATGGAAAATCTCAGTTCATAATACTGTGTAATCCAAGACTAGGCTTAATCCCCATCTGGGAAACTGTCTCCCTAGAGTTGTGACCAAAACTGTGGTCCCTTCACACCACTGTGCAGAGTATAGTGAACCCAGAACTGGCCTTTAATCGCAGTTCTGCTGTAAACAGGATTCCCTTCAGCTGTCTGAGGGCTTCTGACTTCTGTTCCACATTTCCAGAAATCTGTGTTCCTCACACTGGGTTCAGCTTTCCAGCACACGCTGGTTTTGTCCCTCAGACATTCAGTCCTGAGCCTCTAAAGGATGCAGCACTATGACGGAGTGAGTGGGCTCCAGCAGACCTTTGGAGGAGAAGGTCATTGCGCTGGTAGGCCAGTCTTCCAGCTGAAAGAGGACGAGAAACACACACCAGTTATTTGCAGTACTGTGCAAAAACGACAACAAATCTCTCCTTTTCTCTTAAACAAAGTAGTGTTTCACCATCCAACCTTTCTCAGTGTGAGAGGAGAGAGTTGATTACAGCAGTGTTTTATACTTTTCCCCATTAAATAAGATGTGATTCAGCTGATCACTAATCAGTCCCTCATAAAGCAGAATGAGGTGCTTGTGTAGGAATTTAACCAACACTGGAATGGGTTCACACTCGTAGAGACGCTGATTTAAAAGGATTCTAGTAGAAGCTGTAGCTTATTTTCATACCGGTGCAAAACTGAAAAAATACTCACCAGCACACGAGGTAGTGGCTCTTTATCACACAAGGCTCGTCTAAGTTGCGTCCTGTAGCGCGGGAGCTTCCAACCCAAGACCACGGCAATGGCCACGGTGATCACCACGGCAACGGACAAAGATACAGGCTTCAGCCAGGGGGACGGGGGTCCTGGACCTGAAGAAACAAATCAGTGTTCATCCAGTCCTGACCAGTCTTCCCTATACCACATATACACAGGTCAACAGGTCAAAATCATCCAGATTCGGTGGGTTCTGAAGTGTTTTTCATGCTGATTTCAGACCTGTGTTTAGTTTTTCCCGCACATAAAGTTTTTGTGATGAATTCTATACTGCATGTTTCTGAAGAAACAACCACACACACACGTATGGTGCAAAAGTATACAGCTACCCCTCATATCTTCATATTTGGCTTTGAATCAACTTTTTGGTACAAAAATACTATTTTCTGTCTTTTCTTTGTCACACTGAGGAGATTAAAGGAAAGAAATGTGAACAAATGTTTTACTGACAGGCTGCAAAGTATCTAAAGATACAAGGAGTCTAGATAAAGGAGCTCCACCCACTCAGCATTCAGCACCACCAGTATACTGATCACCGCCTGATCATCTGGACTCATCTGCTTCTGGTTCTTCACTGGTTCAGGACTTCAGTTAGACGCTCTTTGTTCTGCTTGCATGATTCATACGTAGGTCACTGTGTGTCTTAACCAACAGACTGGAAATGAGAGGCTCTTAAAGTCCTTCAGGAACCTGGAGAACTGTTTCTCAAGACCTCATTATAATACAAGAAACTCTGGATCTTTGGAAGCAAAATATGAAGAAATGAGGAGTAGATCAAGGTACAGTGTATTACTTCACCAGAGTAACTCACTCTGTACAGAGACGCAGTGTGTTTCTGCGCTGCTCGACTTGTTGATGCTCTCCAGAAGCGCCTCTGCTGTCACACAGTGCGTCCCTCCGTCCTGCTGGGTGTCGAAGGAGAAGTGGTACGGCTGAGCTCTGATCACTTTACTGGACACCTGGGCAGAAGAAAACATGAACATTACCCTGACATAGAAAAACATAGAATTTCGCTTGTACAGTGTTTGTGATGAAGCTAGTTCTATACTGCATGATAGTTGGTATAATGATCATATAATAATCATATGCTGA
>JBBPDE010205812.1:0-15368 GCA_037974605.1 Nannopetersius ansorgii
GTGTGTGTGTCTTTGTATGGAGTGTGTGTGTGTGTGTGTGTCTTTATATGGAGTTTGTGTATGTGTGTGTGTGTGTGTGTGTGTGGACCTTGCAGACATGAGAGGATGGCTGAGAGAGCAGCTGAAATGTCTGAGGCTTTGCACTGAAAATCATTCAAAGACATAAAATGGCTTTTTATCTCCCCCTTTGAAGGCACCATTTGGGGTTGATAGCATTGAAAGGCAGAGCTTGGTACATGATCTCTTTCTAAGTGGTGCATTTACTGTGGAACTAGAAATCATATCTGTGCTATCAGGGTGTACGCGGTGACCTGAGTTGTACCTCGCGCCTTTTACAACCTTCTTAGCGAGCTGAGCTACACTTTAGACTCTTTATGAACTTTGCCAACTTTCTCTTCATGATGCTTGCCAGTGGTTTGCTTGTGTTAACCTTTTCAAGGTCATACAGATGGTTTATTTTCTTAGTGGTTGGTTACCTTTGTGTTCTGTTTTCTTAATCTGTCTATCAAAAGCCTGAAAGTTGCAACTTTGGTTTTTCCAAGATGTTTTCTGTTGCTGTTTTTGCACTGTTCTCGCTTCTCAGCGCCAGATTCAATGTCACTTTGACAAACTTAATAATTTTGCTATGCTTGATCTCACGATGACTGGCTTTACTGGTATTGATACGTTTCTGGTAATTTTTTTTGACGGGTGTCAGGAGAGGACTGTTTTCAAACATCACAACAGCAAACACATTTGGGCTGAACATTGGATGAGTTGAGAAGGACTTTCTTTGGGGGTCCGGGGGGCATACAGCCACAGAAATGAAATGAAAAGACTCAATCTAATATCACCACATGAATTCCGACTTGATTACACAGTAATGTTAATGTTCTAAATAACTAACCCTCTTCTTAAGTGATTTAGCAGGGTATGTCAAAATGTATTAGTTAAATCCAACTGTGGGCAGTTATTTCTGCTGGGTTTCGTAATGACAAGCTATACATAGTAGCACCTCAACACATACATTCATAAAAATATCCATGCAGTTGCATAAAAGTTCACATTTTACATTTTCTAAATGATTCGTAACATTGGTGAACACCACATAATAGAAGTGAAATCAAGAACAATTAATGAAGAAAACTGTTTATAAGCATCACTGACACATTCCTTGTCCACTTCCTGCATATAGTTTAGCTGTATGTCTATAGTCTCGCATATTTACCACATGTGTAACCAAATAATTACTGTCAACATTTAGGGAATTAAAGGACAGAGCTATACTTACTGAAGGATTAATGCCCCCTGGAAATTATGTCTATGCTTTAAAAATGATGACATAAATGATTCTTAGAGTGATACCATAGAAGAACCATGTTGGTTCCTTAGAGGACTGTGTCCGTAAATGAGAAATGTGAGTGTGAACACGGCCAACGCATGACGTTTTGTTGCTCTAGCTGAAACATAATTCTGCCGCCTCTAGCTTCAGTCCTGCAAGATTTGTGATGGATGGATTCAATACACAAAAACCATTTCAAAGAAATCCTTGTTCCAATAACCTGGATCACATTGTGTGCTTTTTTATGTAGCTGTTACACAGCTGTTACTCTCTAGAACAAAGACTGAGGGTAAAGACAAAGTTTAAATGTAAACTGTCATCAAATAGTGACCTACATAGATGACGGAGATGAAGAAACATCGGGTTCTTTCCTGTAGGATAGTTAAATATAACAGTATTTTTATTTTAATTATAACAGCAAGTTTCAAACCATTAACTCAAGGCTTTCCTATATTTTGGCTGAATTGCTGTTCTGTTCTGTAATTAACACTATATCTATTGAGTTAATAGAATTTGATGGGCCAATCAGTGTTTGACGGTGAGAATTAGCAGCGATCGTTTGGACTTTGTTGTGGACTGAACAGTGGCCGACACACTCACTACCAATCACTGCACTTACAGACTGAATTCATAGAGAGTTCTGTAAAATGACATACTCGTTAATCAAATTCCTCATAGATTACTCTTCTCATCCTTCCTCAAGGGCCACCCTCAGTAACTGCCCAGTTCCCCTACATAGGCACTAAGCATGAAGAACCTTTTAAAGGTATATAGAACTTTCACATTTACGATACTTTTCCCATTTAAGAGATCTTCCAAGTACTTTCACATCTGGTTAGTTAATCATTAGACATGGTTTTCACACTCTCTCGTTCCATCAATTGGCTGAATAGTTCTTTAGGGAACGGTAATAAAAAAGGGGGTTCGTAAATGTATTTTGAAATGACACACCGCTGTCTAAGCCAATAACACAATTACCTATGGTCATTATTATTTTCATTCAGATTCAATGTGCTGAAAAACAAAGCGAAACCAACAAAGACATGGCCACTGTCCTATCACGTATGGATTGCACTATTTGCTGTTTAGATCACCATAAGCAGACTCAACATATTGCTTTTGACACATTTATTAAATTTTGTGAAATAAATACATCAAAATGAAGATTATTTTTCCCTTCCTCTATTCTTCTATGCAGTTGCTATTGCAAAAATACGGTGTCTTGTTAATGATGGAGTATATGCCCCTCAGTTTTTCTTTGTCGCCTCTCTGTTTGGATGGGATGTTTTTTGAATGCAGCTCAGGAGGGCAAATGCATGGTTTACAGTTCATTAATTTAGCCTTCTTAGTGAGTTTCATGAGAAAACTACCAGAAGGCGAGTAGAGAGAGGGGGTTGTAGCCAGTCCCAGCAAACTCTGCCCAGGAGTTTCCTTCTCCAGCCGCACTGACATGTAGTGAGGGGCAACTCGAGGGTGTGTGTGTGTGTGTGTGTGTGTGTGTGTGTGTGTGCATCTATGTGCATGGCAGTGAAGTGTGTTGCTCACTGACTCTGTTTTTTTATCTTAAAGGAGAACTCCTTCCTTGAAATACAGTGAGTCTTTTAGTTAAATAAATAAAGCTAATAAGCAGGACCCAAAAAATATGTGAAAAGTTGCTTAGGGAGCCAAATGTAGATTTTTTTATGGCAATTAAAACCATTTCTATCAACCTTGTTTTTGAGAGTATGTGATTCATGAACTAATTTTGCTATAACACAGCTAGATAAGTCAATTACACAATTTCTTATGGTCATGATTTCATTTCCAATCCAATGAATTGGAAAAACAAAGCCAAAACAATGAAAATATGGCTGCTGACATATGACTTATGGACTATGCCTTAGGTATCATTGCTTAAAATGTCTATAAACAGGTTAAGCATACTGTTGTCATATCAAACCATAACTCATGTTTTTATTGCAATTATTTTTCACATCATGTGTGGAATAAAATTACATTTCACTAACATACATCAAAACTTAGATGATTTTTTTCTCCTTTTATAAAGTTTTCAATAATATGGTGTTCTGTTAGAGATATATGGAGGAGTATATGTTAGAAGAGTATTTGCTCCTCAGTTGTTCTTTTCCGCCTCTCTGCTTAGATGGCATGTTGTCTGAATGCAGCCTAGGAGGGCAAATGCATGGTTTACAGTTCATTAATTTAGCATTCTTGGTGGGGGCGTGCTGGGCTAACCACTGGCTGAACTAACACACAGATGCTTTAATTGGCATGTTCAGAAAATCACAGTGTGAGGATAATTCATTGCTCTGATTATAAAAGGTGAATGCATGATACCATGGCCTCCATCACCATGTAAGCAAACATTAATTGTTGTTTCTGAGAATAGACACCACCTGACACTGATAATCACACAGGCCGCAGCTCAGAGGAAGAAGCTGAGATAGAAACATGAAGAGCATCTAGTACTTTGCTGAGGACTTTACACACTGTATAACATGTGCTGTAGTTTTTACATTATGTGATACAAGCAGTTTGCAAGCAATTTTCTGCTGCTGTTGATACAATTCAGTAATTGAACCACAAGTAAGTAAGTCATTTGTAAAAAAAAATGCAATAATTACACTTGAGCTGCTGGTCATCAGGTACATTTTGGGGCTTTACACGAATGATTCTCTCTGACCAAATTAAAAGCACAACTAAACAACATAGATCTGCTTGCATGCATTTTACTCAAAACCTCATTAGGATGAGTGCTTAAAATTGGAATTTGTTGGATTCATGGATATTTTATACTCCATTTCTTTTCAGCTATAGCTGAAGCAGTTCATTAGTTATTTATTACAGCAGATTTATCATATGCCTCCAGCAGAGAAACAAATGGATCCTCTTTTGCACACACAGACCCCATTTTCTAAAGGCACTGTTGACCACATTGTACTGTAAAATAGATGGTCCCTTTGAATGATGAATACAGTAAGTACGCTATGGGGGAATTGGGCAGAGAATTCTAGCAATCTGCCTAGCTCTTTATCTGTCTGTCTGTATGTCCATCCATGAGTCAGTCTATCCATCCATCTAGCTGTGCATCCACCCATTAATCTATTTAATCTACAATCATCCGCAGATAGCTAGGTCTTCCTCGCAGCTTCTGCAGCAAAGACCAACAAACTCTATGCTCTATTGGGACTCCAAGGACTCAGACATGGCATCAGTGGGCATCATGGTGAAAACAGGCAGAAGGTGGAGAGCCCAGGAAGACCTGGATGCAGCAGAATCCCGGCTGAGGCACAAAGCTTTTAAGGGAACAGTGGCAACTGGGTGTACAGGGTTAGGAGATTGTCCTCAGCCTCACTATGAGAAGGTGCACAGCAAGGACAAACAGCAACTAGTCCTGAAGGAGGTGCAGGCAAGAGTCGAGGATCAGCAGACCAGCAAGTTGGTGAGCATCCAGCAGCAGGGAGCATGGATGAGATGGGAGGGGGTGCTGGACAAGAAGGTGCCCAGGGCTGAAATCTGGAAGGCAGAACCCCAGCACATCAAATTCATGGTTCAAGCTGTGTATGATGTTCAATCTAGTCTGGCCAACTTCCATCTCTGGGGCATGGGGGACTCTCCAGCTTGGATGCTATGCTCTGGGAGAGGTTCACTTGAACATATCTTCAGCAGTTGCCCGAAAGCACTGGCAGAGGGCCGCTATCACTGGCGGCGCAACCAGGTGCTGTATATCATAAGACCGTAGCCAATATCACCACCAAGCAACATGATGGCAAGAGGAACATTGCCTTCGTCAGGGCTGGAGAGCAACCTCAGTCACGCCACAAAACAGCAGCCAGCCTCCCCAATTCAGCGTCACACTGGGACCTCAGAACAGACTTGGGCAAGCAACTCAAATACACATCACACATCACTTCTTGAGGGCAGACATTGTGCTCAGCAAGTTCTGCTGATCGAACTGACTGTGCCATGGGAGGACCGTATTGAGGAGGCAAATGAGCAAAAATGGACCAAGTACCGGGAGCTGGTGGGGTAATGCCAAGGAAGAGGCTGGAGAGAACCCTGTGAACCCATTGAAATGGGGTGTATAGACTTTACTGGCTGCTCACTGTGCAAAGTGTACTCACTGCTTGGCATCACAGGGGCTACAAAAAGGAGAGCCATCAAGAACACCATGGAGGCTGCAGAGAGAGCCTCCAGGTGGCATTGGATCAGGAGGAGCAATCAGTGGCCCTGATCAACCCTGGCTGGGTCACCGGAGGGAGGACGTCTGATGATGAAAGACCCAAAATGCCTGATCTCAGGCACATCACTGGCACATCAGTGTCCCAGTGCATCCTAAGCTGTATCCTTCAGGCAAAGCTTTGAACACCCTAGTCACATCACACACATTCTAGACAGGACATTTTTTGAATTTCTATTTATTCACTGAGATGAACTTATTCGACAAATGTATTCATAAATGTGCCATATCTCTTGCACATAACTCATATTACACCTTTTTCATTTCATTCTCATTCAGTGCTCTGAACAAAATTCGAAAACAAAACATTCAGAATGTAGAAAAACCACAGTCTGCAAAAGCTTTTAGACCTTCATACATCAGGATCATCGTATCTTGTATACCACACTTTCACACCGCTGTTATGTGAAATGCTATGAGTATTTGACTCTCTCTCCACACAATCAGCCACAAATGCTCTTTGCTTTGCTCTGCCGAGTCGGTCTATTTCCCATCAGGCTGCAGGAAGATGACAAACAGAATTTAAGTGACATGGGGGAATTTCAGGACACAATGCTGCAGATATTAAAGGCCATCCAATCTCTCTCCGATTATTGTTCCAAACTGTTTCTTACACTCAAAGCAATAGAGACCCAATTCAGAGTGGGTGCCTCTGAGGATGTGACAGCAGTTAAGCACAGACAGGGTCTTATCCACAGCCATCGCTTTCTGTGTCAGATTCAGATTTGTCTAAGATTTCTCTTTCGCTCTCAGGCAGGGATTAGTAACAACAGGCTGTTTTGCTGGTGTAGACTTTTACCCGGGCCTTGCTGCAGAAAACAGAGGGAGCTTTCAGAGAAGCACCACAGGTCGTTAATCACATGTTCTCTTTCCTCCTCACAGGATAATGGCAGAGATACGTCCGGTTCTGCGCCATTGCTTTAAGCTGTATGAGGTAGACGTGGTCAGATTTTTTCCCCTCCTTTCCTGACACCAGCCTATGTGTATTGATGGAAGCGTTTATCGCACTGGGAGCAGCACTCAGTGTACTTAGAAGGCTCTGAAATTCAAATGATCGGCGGCACCCCGGAGAAAATCAATAGTGCGCCTGCTCTCTTGAAAAATGGTCATCTGCTTGAGAAGCTGAAATACTTTACTGCAAGTCTGCTGGCCTCATTTGGAAAAGTCTTCACTGGCAACAAAACAGCACATTTCTTATGTTTTTCCTCTTCTTTTGAGAAGTGATACAATGAAAGAGAGAGTAGAAGAAGGTCACAGAGACCTTCTTTCTTGCCATAATTTAAAAAAATGTGTCAAAAATGTTCTTTGGAGTGATTCCTTAGAAGAACCACTTTCAGTAAGTTGGTAAAAAGGTTCTTCAGTCTTGTAAATGAAATGAAGAACCCTTTTAAAGGGCCCATATCATGCTAAACTGACTTTTTCAACAAAGCAATTGCTTTTACAGTCTGTGTATGGAAACAAAGCTCCAAAGCATGTTGTTTTGTGATGTCATAAAAATCAGCTCATTTCCATATTTCCATTTATTTAATATACAGCAGTTTAGGGCCATTAATCTACACAGAATTCATAAGGAGTGTTTCTGGCTTGCTTTTTGAATAGGACTGAACAGGATCAGAACAGGAGGGTCGTTTACGTATAAACTGGTCTTAAAGTCATAGCAACAAAAGAGCCACTTGAAGGGAGAGGGAAGGTATGTAAAACTCCAAGAAGCATTCAGGAATTTTATTTTTAAGAATGCGGACTCTTGATAAAAAGCCTAGGTCTAGTTGCCAAACAAGTCTATTCTTCATAATTTACAGCCCAGCAAACATGACCGAGTTCTCCTGTTGCAGTGTGACAAAACATACAACCTCACTTGCCATAGCTGCTCGGTCAGGAAAGGCAGTAAACAAGGCTTTTACAGCTAGAGTGATATATTTACACAACTGAAGAACACCCCCCCCCCCCCCAACTACCCACCACTTTCACATGGTTTGTTCATGCTGGAATGGTGGCTGTTTAACAGTGTAGCTCTTATTATATGTGTGCCTTGCAGAAAACATGAGCTGCCTTTTAGTGACTCCTAGCTAAGATGAGTGTAGCCCTGCTGGCATCTCATAAAAGGAAAGAACATACAATATCCATAAATCTGATGCAGACCATTTTACTGATCACTTTATCTAAATGAGGCTTTATGTAAAACACAAGTAAAGGACCGTGAAGCTTATCTTTTACTCAGTCAAAGATAATCAGTAATGGATAGGAAAAGAAAATGTTAGCAGAAGATAACAGGCCTGCACTTCTAAGGCTTGGATGTATAGTTCTTAGAAAGACCTTAAAAATAAATATTAGAAAAGACCATTAAATATAAAGACTTTAAATATATATATGGTGTACATCTAACATGGCACTTCCATTGAAAAGTTCTTTAGGGAAATAAACTGGATTCCTCTTTCATTGGACAGCTGGCCTAATGGTTAGAGTGTTTACCATACAATCAAAAGGTTGTGGGGTTGAATCCCAGAAGCCCTAGTGGTACTACTGAGGTACCCTTGAGCCAGTTTATGGTCCCCTTATACTGCTCCATGTCTGGCTGCTTGCTTTACTTGGTGAATGTGTTAAATGCAGAGAGTAATTTTGTGCTGTTGGTGCTGTGGTGTGGTTGGTTCACATATGACAATTGGACATTTTACACTGTAGCATTACTTTAGAAATGGTTTTCTGTCGTTGTGGCAGGGAATCATTACAACACACATGGCTAGTAACTGAAAGGTGGAGGACAACTGACATTTTCAAATAATGTGAAACCAAATTTGTTTTAATATGACAGTAATAATTAACAGGGGGAGGCCCAATAGTCTATGCTAGGTTCACACTCTTATGTAACCTCCTTTACAAATGCAGTCCCAGATTTCTTTTTATCTTCTGCAGAAAAAGATGGCTTCACATGTGGATGTTCCTGGGAGGACATCTAGCATAATTTACACTGGCACTCACACTTCATCTCTAATGTGAGTCGAGCTTTTGGAGAAGTGCGTTAGCTCTGCTTGTGAGTGCACTTCCATGTAGCCATCAAACGTGTGAAGTGAAGCTCTCTTCAGCCGGCTCTGTAGCACAGTGAAGATGAAAGCTCTGTGAAACCTTCTGAGGGTTATGGCTCCACTGGCTCACTCTTTCGCACAATATTGGCTTTTGGGGGAAAAAAGAAGCCTAGTTAATGAAAATGCTCAGGGTTAGTCAAGGTACCAATGACCACTGCTGACTTCTGTTGACTTAATCATAAATACACATGCAGTTAAACAAAATCACCCCAATCAGATTCATAGATTTTACTGCCTATTTGTACCGGCATTCATCCTCGTGCAACCATTCAAGTAATGCAGCCAATAATGAAACAGAAATGAAACAGAGAACACACAGCCTTTATGAAATGGCCATTCATTTCTTGATGGTTCAATGAGCTCAAAGATTATCATTAAGCTTTAGAAGATGCTATTATTGCTGATTAGAACAAATCCATAGAGCAATTTAAGATGCATTAATTCTCACACAAGCAAACTAATAACGACCACAAACCTGTATTTGGTACTCAACCTTCCCATTATGTGCAGGTTCCTTTGTAAAGATTCTTCACACCCACATCTCTTATAAGAATCACTGAAAAGTTCTTTAAGAAGGCAGAAGTGGATCTTCTATTGCATCACTTCAAAGAACTATACTCTCACTTTTTAAGTGCAGTCTTGCTTTTTGGAAAGGAAAAACATAATTCAAAAACACCATTTTTTGTTCTTTCTTGATACCCCAAAAAAAAGTCAGAGGGGAAAACTCAAAGCAGTCCATGCAGAAAGTAAATGTAATTCATTGTGTAACACTCATTCGTTTACTTTCCGAGCCACTTATCCTAACCAGGGTCACGGAGGTTGCTGGAGCTCATCCCAGCACTCACAGAGCGAAAGGCAGATAAACAGTGGACCGGTTGCCAGTTCATTGCAGGTCAGACACACACATTTGCACCAGGGGGCAATTTAGCATGTCCAGTTCATCTGACAAGCATGTTGGAGGAAAGCAACCTCAGAAACAAGACCTCAGGAGAGGCAAACTCTACACAGAAAGGACCCTCGGCCACACTGCTTGTGAATTAAACCCAGGACCTTCTTGCTATGGGAGCAACAGTACTAACTGCTGTGCTATTGTCTATCATATCTAGGCAAGTCTGTCATTTTGGTTGTTCTCTTTACAAAATACTGTCAAATGTGACAAAACATTTTTATTTCAGCATTCAGAATGACATGAAGGACAGTGTAACAGTGTAACATATAAGACAGTCTGTATGGAAACTATAAACAGACATGGCTCTGTGGATGAAGCCTACAGATTCTATGCAGCTCATTAGAGAGATAGCATGCCTCAGGTCTTGCTGCAGGTGTGTTGTGGTTATTCGTACATACATATGCAGCGCCATATTCACACCTGCTACATTCCTACTGGTTAAAGGGTCACTGTATGGAATAAATCACCTAGGACAATCTTTCACATCAACCCTTTTAATTACTTAGTTAATTCATAACCCCAGTCATTTTAAACGTTATTCACCATGTTGTATCCTTTTACAAACACATTTCTTGTTTTCCTGCAATTCTCTCACCTCTAAAAAGTTTTTATGGAAATGTAATATTAACCAGTGATACCATGTATCACCTATCTTAGGCTACATTCCACCTTAAAGTACATCATAAATGTGCATCACAGACCAGGAAAATGGGAACGTTGCTCTTTAAGAAGACGGTCAGTGGTTGTAAAGTTTAGCAAAACCTTCAGTATGTAAACCTTACATAACTGATGTAAACCTACAAAAACATTTATGAAGGCTTTTTTATGAAACGTCGTTTATAAAGCGTCAGTTGTTCTGAAGTCTACTTTAGTCAATGGTAATGTGATTTTGGAGACATCTGATACCTGATGGAAAAAAAATCTAATTCTGCGGTCAGCTCCCATTTCTTAATGGAGCTTAAATACTGAGTTTAATGGAGTTATCTGCAGTAGCTGGTAAAAGCCTAAGCTGAAAGATACCAAACATGTCCGTGCCATGTATTTGCTCTTTCTTGGCACTAAAATAAACACATGAAATCAGAAGAGCAGACCTGAAGCTCTCCATGCAGACTGTGAACTGAATGCAAATGTAATTAACTGTGCAACATACTTCTGCTTCTTTATAATTAAAGTGTGTTGCAAAATGACAGAAATACCTCCAGGGTTAAGCTTTTCTTTACAGAGTAACATAAAATGTCACAAAAGGTTTGCATTTGTGCAGCTTCAGCATTCAGTGTGACATAAAGGACAGTGTAACATGTAAAACAGTCTGTATGTAAAATAAAAAAAGGGATGGCTCTATGGATCAAGCCTACAGATTCTATGCAGCTCATTAGAGAGAGGGCACGCCTCGGGTCTTGCTGCAGGCGTGTTGTGGTTGTTTTTACATACATATGCAGCACCATATGCACACCTGCTTATCTGGCAATACTGTGTGAACAAAAAGTCAATAGAAATAATCTCAAATATATTTGTTTAAATTTTAATACACTATATGGACAAAAGTAATGGGACATCTGACCTTTACACAATATTGTTGGATTCAATTACTTTGCGTAGTTTTTCAAACTTTTTAGCTATTGAATCAGCAGAGCGCTGCAGACTTTTACCCACCATGGACCTTGGACCACTCATTGACACCCTGCTGTAACATTACGTGATCTTCTGCTTTGTGGCTGAGTTGCTGTTGTACATAAAGGCTTCCACCTGCCAGCTTAACGTTGAGGATCCAGTGGGGATGAAATCTCATGAACCGTCTTATTGCAAAGGTGGTATCCAATCACAGTGCCAAGCTTGAAGTCACTGAGCTCTTCTGAACAAACCATTTTGTTTCACAGATGTGTGTAAATAGAGACCACATGGCTGAGTGCTTGATTTTATATACATGTGGCAATGGGTTTGATTGAAACACCAGAATTCAATAAATAAGAGGTCTCAATACTTTTGTCCACATAGTGTATATTTTGGTAAAATAAAATTCCTATTACATTGTGGCTAAAGTGTCAGTGTATGGAAAAAATTCAAAATCCGTGTTGATTTTTTGACCATGTTATTTCATGACCCCAGTCATATTATACACAATATGCCATATCAGACCATTCTACAAAAACATTTCTTGTTTTACTGTATTGTGTCAATTTCTCATCTTCTGTAGCCTGATGTAGTCATACCCTCCTCCAAACCACCCCCCTCCCACCACCTCCTCTCTAATGTGGTGTTTCACTGCTCTTTTCAGGTCTACAGGTAGGAGGTATGTGCAAAATAAACTAATGTAAGAAGTTGTGTTTGACTGTACTTTATTTGCTGTACCTTACAGGTAAATGTTAATCGCTCAAGGTATAAACAGTGGAAAGACACCCTCAAAAGTCCTTAAAGGCCAAATACGTTTTAAAGGTACACAACATATTTGCATATTTCCACAGCATATTTGTACCTTTTCATAATTTTAAATGTGAAAAGGGTTCAGTCAATGTAGTCTTACCATGAATTTGTAAACTATAAGGAAACTACAACTATGTTCTCTAAGTAAACTAATGTAAATCTATATACCACTGAAGGTACAGTGTCTGTAGATAGAATGGTGGAGGGTGGGTGAACAAGGGGGTTCAAGTACATTATAATTGTACTTCATTAAACACCCAGTATAGTCCCCTATTATGATGATAATTTATTTAATTTGTGGCACATTTTAATAATGTTCAGCCAGTCCAGTTAATTCTATTGGAAGTTTCATCAGGATTCATTTAACAAACTCTACATTCTGTCTGTGGCTCTTATTCCAAAATTTCAACAAAATATACTGAAGCAAAAAAGTGTACATGCTCTGCTTCCATAAATAAGTAAAGAAATAGAGGTCAAATTTTATGGAGAGGCATGATGCAGGGAAGTGTGCAGTCCTAAGCCTTCCATTGTTTCAAATCAATAATCCTGCCCTGCACTCTAAAAATAAAAACCTTCATAAATCAGAATTATGGAAATTCTGATCTGTCAGGATATTATGGCGGATGTTGGACACATTTCGTGATGAACGTGGAAGATTCCATTAGAGAGCAGATTTGCATAATTTAACATCAATTAATGACGAATCTCCTTGGATACCGAGTACTGAGGCTCCAGGCTGGAACTTTGGTTCGAATGAGTCTGCAGTAGTTATGCCTCAAAATGTCCTGGCCTCATGCGGGAGCTTGTCGATTATAAATGTAAGAGAAGAAACTGCACATTGCAGCAGCATAGACCAGGCAGGGAGCACTTGATATGTATTAAAGTGCAGTTATGTCTCCCTTCCCAGTCCATAATCCTCCTTAATAAGGGCCTTTCACACATCCCTCTTCTGAGTTCAGCTGAACATATGCAATTTAATGCACATATTGCAAGTGTACACATTTTCACACCATATCTCAGGCCATAGTCTTTCACTTTAAGGTCTCCTTCATGTCCTACAATATTCAGTTGCACATATGCCCTTTATAGCACATATTTCAAATGTATATTACATTACATAATATATACACTGCATATCTCAGGCCATAATCGTCCTTAAAGTGCATAAGCGTGCATCGCAAAGCAGGAAAATGAGAAAGCGAGCATAAGGGTCCTTCCAATTTTCCTAGGCTGTAATTAAGGCACTGTGGTGCAAATGTACATAGCAGGCCTACATTCACAGCTCGAATTGCTCATTACTGTACATGTTATTCCTTCTCTGTCCCTGCCAAAAAAAAGATTAATATTAACTTTAAAGAAGGCAAAACCATTCAGTATTACATCACTGAAGACCTGTGTATATAAACCTTTCATGACAACTATCATAAACCTAAATAGACATTTATAAAAGCTCATTCCAACAGGTTCCAGTTATCTTGAAGGTTGCTTTAGTCAATTAACAAAATGATTTTGGTGGGCAGGGACGTCACTAGGACGGAAAGACAAGGGGGGTTTAGCCCCAGGGTTGTAGGACCTGGGTGTGTATAGAGGGCTGAAAACTTTTCACCAAACCTTTCCTTTCACTTAAAGAAAGAGGTGAAGTTAAGCAATTAACAGTTATTATCACCTACTCATAGTACTGTTCTGTTGAACTGAGTACAAACGGCGCTACCAGAGAAATATTACTAAACGGGCACTGGTTGCTACTCGCTAACAAGCAGCGCTCTGCCTGGGTCCTAATGCCCACCTGCTACCTACAGCAGCTTCAACAGCCACTACATCATTTTAATTTAATAATGAGAGCTAGATTTATTATTGTTCATTTCAATTCATAGTCTTGTTTCTATTTGAAAAGTGCATATCTGCGCTCAGTGATATCTTGTATGAAATGTTTGGATATATAATTTTAAAATAGTAGAATAATTACTATACATTTAGGGTGGCTTGGGATATTTTTGGATCAAAATAGATGTAACGACGCCCGTGTTGGTTGAAATGATTCTTAACAAATGTTTATAAAGGTTGATGTTGTTTGTTATGGTTATTTTATGTCAAACAGCCTTATGAATGCAGACCCTCAGTAAACCCTCACAAAATATGTTTTAAAAAAAAGTGTAAGTTAATATATAGATCTTTCAACATTTCTGTAGACTCATAATGTTGAGGATAATCTGATGCAGTGTAAAAGGCAGTTCAGCTGTTGTTAAGAGTTGTAGGTAAAACTGAACACACATGGTCCCCCGGAAAAGCGATAATAAGAGTGCAAAATTGTGGCATTGGTATTGGAACTTTTATGCAGTGATGATAATGTTTATTTCATGGTTTATATATTTTTACATTTCTGTTGAGACTGATATCTGATATTGACACCCACGCCCAGAGAAAATCCAGTGCACCTACTGAGTAAATATGTGTGTGTGTGTGTACGTGTGTGTGTGTGTGTGTGTACGTGTGTGTGTGTGTGTGTGTGTACGTGTGTGTGTGTGTGTGTGTGTGTGTGTGTGTGTGTGTGTGTGTACATGTGTGTACATGTGTGTGTGTGTGTGTGTGTGTGCGTGCGTAGGTGTGTGCGTGTGTGTGTGTGTGTGTGTGTGTGTAGGTGTGTGCGTGTGTGTGCGTGTGTGCATGTGTGTGCTTGTGGATGAGAGAGAGAGGGAGAGAGAGAGGTTCCAAAAGATCTGGAACTCTCCTCCAACTCCCCCTTTCGTGTTTCTCTCTTCTTCCATCTCTCTCTCTCTACTCTCTCTAAGTCTCTCTTTACCACCTTTTACCTCTCCCTCTCCTTTGTCTCTGCTTCTCTCACCCTTTTTGCACCCCTTTTTGTTCGCTATCTCTCTCTCTCTCTCTCTCTCTCTCTCTGTGTGTGTGTGTATGATAAATGTCCATTGTGCCGTGAGATGTGCTGAAATCTCCTCCGCCCCCCTAGCCTCGACCCCCCCTCCCACCACCCTCCGGGTTGTGCGCGCGCCAGTGTCTTAAAGACACACCGTCCTACTCGCGAGCCTCAACAGAGAACTCACAGTGACTCACCGTCCATGCGCTCAGCTCTGCGCGGTGACCAGCACATACACACACACACACACACACACACACACACACACACACACACACTCATATACATATACAATCACACACACAAGCAGCACTGCCGAGGAAGGGAGCAACGCGCTCTAATAAGTACTGAATGTACCAGCTCACTTTCACTTAAACACAAAGAAGTTTCCACTATACTTTACTTAGAATTATTTATTATTATTATTATTATTATTATTATTATTATTATTATTATTATTATTATTATTATTATTATTATTATTA
>JBBPDE010205819.1:0-15366 GCA_037974605.1 Nannopetersius ansorgii
GTGTGTGTGTGTGTGTGTGTGTGTGTGTGTGTGTGTGTGTGTGTGTGTGTGTGTGTGTGTGTGTGTGTGTGAGGAAGGCAGGCGAGGAGAAGAACTGATATTTAGGGAATCGGACAGAAAATCCTGCTTCAGCACTGTTATTCAAAGCTTGAAATTTGGTTTTCAGCGTCTTTGTTTACAACTGGACACAAAATTCTTCTAAAATGTAATGATTAGATCATGCACACCCACACAGTTAAAGTTTACACCCACTGTAAACACTTTTAAAGCCATGTCAGGAGGTGGTCTGAGATGCCTTTGAGTCTTGCTCTAGCAGCATAGTCTGTCACTCCAACACTGCCTGGTCACAGTGAGGGCAAGTGTGACAGATAATTCCAGTCATGTTTTATTTGTTTTTGGATTTCTGTCCAGCTTGGATCTTATGGACATCTCTAGCCATCTGCCAGAACCTTTATGGAGATTTAATGCATTGACTTTTTCTTTAAAAATGTGTGTTTGTGTGTGTTTTAGAGCTGCACCCCCCGCTGGAAGCTGTGTGTTAGTGACACGGACAGTGCTCTGGGGTTCGCTCTTGGTGCTCTATTTGTCAAAGCCACTTTCGCTGAGGACAGCAAGGCCTTTGTGAGTTTTTTTCTTTCCCTTCCCGTTTTTCTGTTTTTTCAGTGTCATTCCCCTGATCTATGTTCCCCAATGTCTTCTTTTTCTTGATGTTTTCTTTTTTTCTGTTTTCCATTTTCCTGTGTGCCGTTTTCTCTGCCTTTTCTGTGATGTTGGTCTCCCTTTCTAATTTCTTCTTTCTGACTTTCTCTATTTCTGCTGTTTTCTCTCTTTTTCCTGCAGTTTTCTTTCCTTTCCCTGACGTGTTTTGTCCTGTCCTCCAGCCTGTGGGCTGCATGTGCTCACTTCTCTTTCTCGATTTGTCCAACAGGCTGAAGATATGGTGTCTGAGATTAAATGGGCCTTCGAAGAGAGTTTGAAGCATGTGGGCTGGATGGATGACGAGACCAAAAAAGCAGCCAAAGAGAAGGTGAGAGCCAAGTGACTGTGTGCAAATATGAGAAAACTCATATCTATCTACTGTGGGACAGTTTATAGACCCATGGGAGGTCGGTGCTAATTTGGCTAATGGTACATTTGCTTGTTCATCGATTTGGTGACCTGTTGTTAAGTAGCCTTTTGTTTATGGAAGGTGTTATCGATTGCCAGTAGTAAATCAATGTAATTCATTCCTTGTTATGCAATATATGTACAATGAAATGTACTGAACTAGCTGTTTGCGCTTCTCGCTGTTGGACCTTGAGCTTAAGCTGCATGGCAGTTTGTTTAAACCTATAGAACACATTTCATAAGTTGTACTACGACTGCACTGCTACTACTCTACTGCCACCTGGTGTTCAAATACACGGGGCCTTACACTAACTGACTTGTGCTGTCTTTCAGGCAGATGCCATATACAATATGATTGGCTACCCAAAGTTCATCATGGACCCCAAGGAGCTGGACAAAGTGTTCAATGATGTGAGGGCAGAATTGTTAAATATACCTTAATATTGATGCTGTTGGTGGAATATTTTATATATGAATTTATGTATATTCATATATAAAATATACAATATATTGAAAGTATGAATATTTTATATATTTCTAAAAGCTGGATATTCATTGGTACAAATGCTGTATATAATGTATAAAATGGAATGCTGTATATTATATAGTTTGTATAATGGGAAGCAACATTTTTATTTCTCAAATAAAGGGGTTATTAAGCATAATGAATCATAGATATTCCCTAAAATTCCAAAAAGGGGCCTATAATTTTTAAGAAACCCTTCATATAATATATGTAAGTTATAAGTAAAATTCCACTTTGTATAAATGTGTATGTTTGTGTTTATGCACATGCAGAGGCCATTCAAGCATTGTATTTCTGTAATGATGACTTTACAGAGTGGGAAACATGTTCTTTATTGAGTTTTTTTTTTTATATACATTCGTTATGAATGTAAAGTAATGGGCAATTTTAACTTGTGCAAAAATATTTGTAGAAAGGAAATGCCTGTTTAATGTGCCTAACACTGTTGTTGTGTGTCAGTTTGAGGTCGTATCGGACCTGTACTTCCAGAACGTCATGCACTACTACAACTTCTCAGGCAGAGTGACGGCTGATCAGCTGAGAAAAGCCCCCAACAGAGATCAGTAAGGACTGGAGACATACATGTATAATTATGAAGTACCTGCTGCTAACAGAATCAAATTCTGAAAGCAAGCTTTGTCTGTCAGTAGATACACTTATCTTGGCAGATAAAGAGGGTGTTTTGTCTGTTTTCTCTATACAGATGGAGTATGACGCCCCCTACAGTGAACGCCTATTACAACCCCACCAAGAATGAAATGGTGCTTCCTGCTGGCATCCTCCAGGCACCATTCTACAATCGCGCATGGCCAAAGTAACAGCGCAGACCTAGACACTTCATATGTAATCTAAAGTAGCTTAAATCATTCACAAAAGAATCATAAGTTAAAACTGTGATCTCAGTTTTAAGCACAAATCTCAGGAATCATGCATTTGATTGTTACTCCCATCAAATGATGATTCAAACAGAAGTACTTCTAGTGAAAGGTAGTGAAACAACTGAAACAAAATGCTATAATTTCAAAGGCGTGCATTACAGTGTGATGGTAAATAGGATGCTAGATTAGAATCAGGAGATTTTTGCTCAAAACACATATTAGGAGTTGCAAATGTATTGTTTTGATTTTAATGTATCTTAATTGTAATTTAATGAGGTAAACAATGTAAGGTTGTGTATGAATGTTGTTGCTGCTACACCTTTACCACAAGGTCTTAGAATAGTTTTGCCCATGCTCTGACTGTGACTGAGGATTTTAAGTAAAACTTTAATCTCTTCTCTTGTAGAGCCCTGAATTTTGGTGGCATTGGTGTTGTGATGGGACATGAACTGACCCATGCATTTGATGACCAAGGTAACTAGCTCGGTATAGTCTTTTACTCAGTATAGTCTTTTATGAGTGCTGTACATTATATGTGATGCATGCTTATATGTAAGGTGAGTGGCCCCTCCCTCCACCTTATAAAATTTGTTAGCCATTCCTTTTCCTTTCATCAAGAGTCAGTTCAAATTTCTTACAATCTCTGGCTGGATATTTTTGCCATGCTTCCATCATGTGAATTGGACCACTATCCAAAAATATCCATCCAACAATGATCATGTATTTAGGAAATGAGTAGTGAAATTGCACAACAGATTGTCTACAGATGGGCTACAGTATTGTAATAGTCTGTGTGGTTATTCCGGTAAGTGAAGATTAAAAATTGCCAAACAGAATTTGTATGAGGCATAAATACTTAAAACTTTTGAAGCTGCATCACTTGGTAATGTGCAGTGCTTGCATCACGTGCGTTTGTCTGAGACAAAATTAGTTATTTAGAATTTCATTTGAACAGTGTTTCCCAATCTTAAATGACATTGTACGTGCCTCTGTGTGTGATGCTGTATGATCAGGAAGGGAATACGATAAAGATGGAAATCTGCGTTCCTGGTGGAAGAACTCGTCGGTTGAAGCGTTTAAGCGGCAGACCCAGTGCATGGTGGAGCAATACAGCAACTACAGCATCAACAACGAGCCTCTCAATGGCAAACACACACTGGGAGAGAACATCGCAGACAACGGCGGCCTCAAAGCAGCTTACAAGGTTTGTCTAGAACTGTGGTCCAATGGCAGATGTACAAAGTTTTACTAGGCAGTGAGTTTTAGGAACTCAGGCACCTTCTCCTTTGGCCATTGTGCCTTTTTTGATAAGGCTAGTGTACCATTTCTAAAAACAACTTTTGGTTTTGCTCATGGAGATGCGACAGTGATAGTGAATAATGGAAATTCTAACTTCTGTTGTTTGAAAAGCAAATGCAGTACATTGCAGTACCATTCAGTTCATATGTCACACTTCTGTTGTCTTCTTTCTCTACTCTATAACTGAACACAGCCATCATATTCATTCATAAATATTTTTAACAAAATATTGTAGAAACTGTGAATCTGGTATCATGAATAGAAATAAATCGTAGGCTGAGTGTATTGCTACACCTCTATTACACACTTGATATATACAGACTAAATTACATGGGATCAGTTAACAAGCTATAGTAATAGCCTATATTAACATTAGACCGTATTAACAGGCTGTATTTCAAAGGCGATATTAACAGGAAAATATGATAAAAGAAACATGTTTAGAAACATTGTGTTAATGATTGTGTGTTTGTAAAAGCTGATGGGCCTTTTCCCTCCCTAATAATAACCAGACTTGGTGAGAATTGACAGTAATAATTACGGAGTGGGCGGCCTCCTGTGATTGACTGAACACAGAACTGCACACATGTATACATTATTATTGCCAGCAGTACATTTATGAGGGTTAAAAGCAGGTCAGTGTTTACTCTCCATAACAACACTGATGATGATTGGAGAGACATTACGATCCACATATTCCTCTCAATCGGCACCCTGGATCTGGGATGGAAAATCGAGGGTTGTCCCCCTGGCTGTAAATCCTTTAAAAAGTGACAGGTGGCCCTCTGGCTGCTGTCACATTCTTTCCACTGGGCAAAAAGTCAGAGGTTATGAAGTTACCGAACAGGTTAGCAATTGGAAAACATGTCACGGAAGAAATAACCAACCATTAGTCTAGTCCTATAATTCACCTCAACTCTATTCCAGTACTGTATAATAAGTGTAATGCTTTCACTGGTGTCCTGTGGTCAGAGGGTGAGCAGTTTTGGATGAATATAGAGACCGACAAAATCTGCAAATCAGCAGGAAAAGATCAACAGTTTTACATTACTGTCATACAACATTATATACATTATATACCTAATATATATAAACCCTAAATATGCCCCCTAAGATGCTCCCAAGACATTTTGATTTCGTTTTAAACACATTAACCTTAAAGAAAATGTAAAGATAAACCGAATCTGTACTGTACAGTTTACACTGAACTCCTGCAGTGCTAAAATGTATAAATACAGATATCACCGCTGTACAGACTGCACTGTAATTCATGCACAGGCGTTTTCTTTTGTATAAGCAGGGTAAATACAGTAATAAATTAATGTATTTTTTAGTAATAAAAGTACAGTAAAATAACCAACCACTGGTCTTTTTACAGTTCAATAATTTACTTTAAAAAGTGCGCAATACACTCGTTTTGAATTAATGATTTAATTAAGCATATAACAATGTGATTAATCGCAGAAAACCATGTGTGTGTCTTCCTTGTGTGTGTGTATGACGTAGGTAAAGTACTACAGTTGTATGTAAAATACTATATGGCATCTGTTCTGATTTCAGGCCTATGTGAACTGGATCCAGAAAAATGGAGAAGAGGCCACATTGCCGGCTCTGGGCATGACAAACCATCAGCTGTTTTTTGTTGGATTTGCCCAGGTGTGTTTGTTTTCTCCTTTACTTATGTTATTAATGCTTTTTTTTTTTTTACCATAGGCTGTACTGGCATCTCTACTGTATAACCATCCAAAAGACTTGAACCAGTGTTCAAAGGTTTTCAATTAGTATTTTCAATAATATCAAACCATTTTGGTGACACATATGGTAAAAAAAAATGTAATGCTGTTCCCGAGCAACTTATCTCATTCATAGCAAATCAGCAGATAATTGTGGAAAGCTCAGAAGCTATAAAATGCTTAAATAATGATGGACTTTGCTGTGTTTCACGCTTTGCTCCTAGAATTTGCTTTTAGAATGAGGCAGTCAATCAGAACAGAGCCCATCTGTTGCAAAGTCACAGTAACAAAGCCTTTTTAATTCTATAACAGTTTGGGAAATGGTCATGTAGAAATGAATTATGACTTTTTGGTACATAAATCAGATACATGCCCTAATAGATCACTGGGGAAAACATTTAAATTCATGAAAAATATTTATGGGCAATGTGAAATATATATATATGGGTAAAACACAGATTACTGCACCAAAATCTAAAGCTGAATCTGTGCTAAAACAAGTTTTTTTCTTTTTTAATAAAAGATATTAATATAAAATTAAGATTTATTTGTAACCATTGTTTTTAATATTCTTTAAATATTTATTCAGAATTAAACTTAATTTTTTTTTGTTGCTGCTCTGTCGCTGAAGGTGTGGTGTTCAGTCCGGACCCCCGAAAGTTCCCACGAGGGCGTAATCACCGACCCACACAGTCCCTCACGCTTCAGGGTCATTGGAACCGTCTCCAATTCTCACAACTTTTCCAAACACTTTGGCTGCAAGGCTGATTCACCGATGAACCCCAAGCGCAAGTGTGAACTGTGGTGAAACTGTGACCCGCCCCCCCCATGAAAGGCAGTGGAAGAGCAACCCTGCCTGCTCAGTTTTCATTTCTCAGGTTGCCTTATGTGGACTGCGGAGACTGGAGAATTCTCATTTAGCTGCGGTTAAGTTTAAATTCCCAGCGGAATTATCTTGAAATGTGCCTTGTGTAAAGAGCGAATATAGAGGGAACGTTTAAAACACTGGAAAACTGCCTGATGGCGATAACATGGCAGAAAGAACAGCTGGCCATCAGGTTTTGTACATATATACATATGTCTCTATTGTGTGCTTTTATTTTTCTAAGGGGAACTAATATTTATTTTCTTCCTGCGTTTTTTTTTTTACACTTGGGGTAAAACATAAATTGTGTAAATACTGTTTTCCTCAAGAGTATCACTTAAACAAATCGTCACAAAGACGAATTCGTAACAAAACACTGCATATGAATGAATGCACATGAAGTCATTTCTCCAAAACGAACACTAACCAGCAGATGGACTTGCATGTGTGCAAATGTTTTAAAGCAGTTTTGCACACTGCTGTCAGAGGAAAAAGGTGTATACTGGCTTTACGTTGTGTGAACATTTTTTGACGAATGGACCAATAGACATTTGGGATGCAACAGTATGGGAATCATGGGCTGATGCTGATATGTACATGTTCATGTTTGCCAGTGCAATATCTGCTCTTTTAATGCACATGCCTGCCGATGCATAACACAAGCATTTATAAAAAGTTGACATTGCGGTATAATACACACTCTCAGATAAAAAAAAAAAATACCCATCTGGATACAAACACGATCACCGGTGGTACCCTCAAGGGCACATTTTTCTCTTTATACTCCCAACAGTGTATAATCTGTTGGCAGATTTTTTTAAAGAAACACTGTTGCCATAAGACTCCAGGCTTTTAATGATATTTTTTCTACTTTGTAGAAATAAATATGTACAGTTATGGGAAAATGAACATAGTGTGCCTTTAGATGGACCTTCAAGGGTACATTGTTTTCACCATGGGAAACAAAAATTTACCTGGAAGGCATTTTTTATTAGAGGAAATTGGATTACAAATGCAGTTGAAAAAGTAAAATGCTGCTTTAACACTGGGGTTGCCTGAATATTCTGTCCAGAGTATAACAAAAGTATTATCAAACATTAAAGCTAAACATCTGTCCATTGCCACAATCAGTTTAAGCAATGATGCTGGAATGATTCCCATATGTTTGGGCATCCCTAATAAAAGTGGTCTGATTTGTGCATATTTTTGTTACATTGCATATATATGTTAATGAAACTTTTAGTCTTTAAAGTTGCATATTTGAAGATTATATTGTAATGGCAAAAATATGCTTTGAAGCAAAGATCTCGGTTTGTTCATTTTGATCCATATATCTGCTATTGGATCATAACTACATCATTCAGTGTCATATTCAATATCCATCTTGCTTTTGTAACTATGTACATTCTGTATATGTTCTGTTTTACTGATGAAATTTGTGTCGGACCACTTTGTACAGCAAAAGGCCTATGCATGCACTGTGCAATACTTAGCACCCTGTGTGTATGAATGTGTGTGACCTGCTGGATGTCTGTGTAGGAGATATTAGTGGGTCTTTTTGATTTTGGCGTGTTCATTAAGTGTCTTAGTGGAGATGCACTGAAACGCTGCTGGCCGAGGGTTCGGTAGCAGTTGTGAACTGTAAAAAAGAGTGCAACAGTTTTACTATTTAAAGAAATAACAGCCACTAACACCATGATTAAGGAGTTCACCTCCTCCAGCTGTTCCAATCATCTCCACCTAATTGCCACATTCAAATGAACCTTAGTCCTTGATTGGCTCAGTTGGGTGTCGTCCTTTAGAAGTGTGTAAAGAATCTCTGCAAGCAACAGCATAGAAAAATATGCCAACTACAAACAAAATTGATCAACCGAGACGTGAAATTTGCACGGAATCTATAACTGTTCTATTACTAGGTGACCAGCTAATGAGGCTAATAATGCACCAACTAGAAAATGCTTGTATGCTCTCTCCAACCATTCCACCTCTTTTCTAAATACGTATTGCATTTCTGAAATGCAAACAAAGTCACTGAGTGTTTTGATGTGAAATGGTGGTGGTAGGAACCAGAAGTTACTATTTATGACCCAAAGCAACCATTTTATTTACCATCTAAAACCACCAGTGAACCAACATGTGTGGTCTGGTTTTCTATGTAATTATAATGGTTAAAAAAAAGTGGGAACTCTGGAAAAGTGTATTTATCTGGGAGTACTATTTACATTTACTCTCTGTCCAGAATGCATGTTTAAAATGTTTTTGGCCAAAATTTGCTTAAAACTTCTATAAAACAGTGCCAGGTGTCACACAGCTTGTTTGTAACGACTTCATGTACTGCATGTTTGTGAGGACGCTTTAACAGTTCAGACATCTGGTTCATGTCACCACCATTGTGACCAGTTCTGACTGTAAGTTTTTCTAGAATGGAGCACTTCACATCAAACCACTCTAAAAGACTAGGTTTAAATGTGAATGCCGAAATGTCAGTGGAAGTGGTGTAAAAAGAACTTGTGCGGATTCAACACACCCTTTAAAATTCTCTAAAAGGACTCTACTGTGTTTTTAAGCTATTTAAGCAATTTTGAAGCGATTTCGGGATGCCAAATAACGTGATCAACTACATTGTTGGCTATGTGAGCTTGTGCAAGTTCAACTTTTGCTGAACAGTCACTTTATTGCTGTTCCTCTGAAGGACTGTGAGGTTTTAGAGTGACGTCAGAATCTGCTGCATTCACTAAACGCATCCAAACCCTACGTCAGACAGTATGAAGCCTTTTGAAGAGGCAATCATTTTTTTGTTTTTCATGAATATCCGTTTGTATATCCGTTTGTATAGCCTCAACCTGACTTTCTTCTGTGTGCTGTTTTTACACTTTGCAGCATATGCCAAAAATAAATGTATTTACAGTTAATCTGTGCAATTTTAATGTAATTATCTTTTATTTTCTTCTGACAAGACACATAAATTAAATAAAATCTTGAAGGTTGCCACTCAGACCACTTTAGAAACCACTAATGCTTCCATTCACTGTTCACTTTATTAGAGACCTCCAAATTGTGTTTCACTCACTGGCCAATTTTATAAGAAACCCCTTTTAGAGGTTCAACGTTATTTATTGTCATCAGCAGTGAACAAATACACAGTGTGATAAGACCACAGTGCAACATACAGCAACATTTAACATAATGCAAGTTATACCAGAGACAACATATAATAGACAGTTATTGTGTTGATGATAGTGATATGATAATGATAGTGTATTTAACAGTATTGTGTGGAAACTTTCCAGAATTATTAGTATTGCTCCATTACTACATTGCTATTGCAAGGAGGCAGTTTGCAGCATTGAGCAAAGTGTGACAGAAACTTTACACTAAATAGGCAATATAGCAATGAGACAGTAGTGTGTATGGGATGTAAATATGAGAAAATGCAGTAAAAGGACGATACAGAAGTGTAATGTAAGTGGGAAGTGTATGTAAAACTTACATATATTTGACAAGAGTAGAATGTGAAGAGGGTGTAAACCTTCCAGAATGAATAATATTGGATATTGTGCATACATATCATCATCATAATACTTTTACCTTTCTTTTTTTGGTCTTTTTTTCCTATTTGTTTTATTATTATTACTTTTGCCTCTCACAAACATAGATAATACACACACATATATAACATTATTATTGTTGTTGTTGTATTGCTTTTGCCTACACTCACTTTTTTTGTTTTTACAGACATAACCCAGAACAATGACCGTCACCACCACCACTAGATGTCGCTGCAGACGCATTATCAAAAAGCCGTTAGAAAAGATTATTTTTCAACTTAGCTTGTGTTTTGCTTGTAATTTTATTTTCACCTTTTTGTAAAACTGGCATGTCTGTGGTCAATTATCTTTTTGTTTTCAGGGGTGTAAAGATGCGTATAGGTGTAGAGATTCCTCTTTAAGAGCCTGTGCGTACTGTCCGGGTGAATAGTTAGACCACTCCCCTCCGGAGCCCTGCGTTTCTCTGCTTTATTTTGGAAACGAAACCGCAACTTCACACCTTGTCTGGGGATAAATATCTAAATTAAAGCCTTTGTTTGTGATATACGCCCGACCCGAGGCACCATTTGAGGATATTATTGTGAAAAAAACGCTGTTTGTGTCTTTTCGTGAGCCTGAGCGGTGAGAAGAGCCGAGTGTTTCCGAAGCTGAGCCGAGTAATTCCGAACCCCGGCCTGTCCTGCTGCCGGACTCGGGTTAGAGGCACAAAACGCCATGTTAGCCTAAAATCCGATACTTTTAGAGGAGAAAACGGGTCCTGAAGGAGAAATGTGCGTGTAAAGGGAGTCTGGAGAAGATCCCGGGGTGTCTGTGAAGCTGCAGGGTGGAGAAAAGCGGGGAGGCGAGCAGAGCCGTCCCCATGAAGAGCAGACAGCAGCCCGGAGAGATACACAGCCCGGCCCAGAAATGGATCATCTTCCACCAAAAACGGCCTCACTAACGTCTCTCTGAAACTAAAACAACAACAAGAAGAAAGCAGCCTACGTATGACACGATAGGCGATACCGTTTAGCGTCGGATTCTCGTTTTTATTGTTATTTTTGCTTTGTTTTGACATGAGTTTACCGCCCAAAGTGGTGCCCAAACCCACCGGTGGGGTGGCGGTTGGGGCGGCCGTCTCAGGGCCGCCTCCTCTCGGCCAGTTGAGGGCCAACCTGCCACCGGGCTCCCTCCCTCCCGGAGCCCCGACTGCCACGCAGCCTTCAGCAGTGCCGCCGCCTCAGTATCCTTTCACCGGGCCGGACCAGCCGGGCCCCCCCACCCGGCCTCAGGGAGGATGGAGAGACCGGGATAAAGCTGTGTGTTTGTTTTGTGGCTACCAGATGTCACTAGGACGATAGAAAGTTAGATTAGCGCCACTGTTTACTCTCCATAAGATAAACATGTACACAAAATTTACATTATACACTGATTGTGTGTGTGTGTGTGTGCGCGCGCGCGTGCGTGTGTGTGTGTGTGTGTGTGTTGTGTGTGTATTTGATGCTTTGTGGCTACTAGATGTCCTCGGGACGATAGAAAGTTGGATTATGATCATTGTTTACTCTCCATAAGATAAACGTAAACAAATCGAACATAATGTACATTATGCACTGCTTGTGCTTGTGTGTGTGCGCGCGCACGCGCGCGCGCGGCCATAAACTCCATTTTGTATTTGGGTCATTTTGGGGACCTGATGTCCTAGAGACGATGGAAAGTTTCTCATCGTTGTTGGAACATTTGTTTACTCTCCATAAGATAAACATGTAAGCAAAGTTTACAGTATACATTGTGTGTGTGATGCTTTGTGGTGACCTGATGTCTTAAGGACCTTGGAAAGTTGGATTATCATAGTTGTTTACTCTGCATAACATATCAACACAATTTGCATAATACACAGATTGTATACACAGATTGTGTGTGTACACCTGATTCCCTTAGGACGATTGACATTTAGTCGTTGTGGGGACTTTTGGAAAAAAAAAACCTTGGCCCTCAAACACAGCTTTTGTTGTGAAAAGGTGAGAGACGCCGATGCTGAGGTTGCGGTCAGGGTTGGGTTAGGAGGAGCACAGAAGCACTTTTGAATACATTCGTACCCAAAAGGCATGGAAACACCCCACAATGACAGGAATACATACGTGCAAATATACGCTAGCACCGCTAACCGTTACCGTGTTATGGGACCTCGTTAGCTGCGTTGCTAACGGGTTACTAAATTTGTTGTTATGGACATAATATAGGCTTAAATATCCCTGTTTGTTTTTTGGGGTTTTTTACGGTGTTTTTTTGTGCTAATTGCACTTACGTGTGTGCGGTCAGAATATTAAAAGCTGCACATGTTTTTCTAAAACTTGGGATTATTTGACCAAAAGTATGTAGATACACTACTTTGGTCAGCTGTAACAGCATCCAATCTTCTTGGAAGGCTTTCCACAATATATTGTAGTTTCTGTCGGAATTTTAACCCATTCATTCTGTAGAGCATTTACGAGGTCAGGCACTGATGTTGGAGGACAAGGGCCGTTCTAGTTCATCCCAAAAGTGTTGAATGGTGTTGAGGTCAGGGCTCTGTTTGGGCCAGTCAAGTTCTTCCACACTCAACTCAACCAGCCATGTCTTTATGGACCTTGCTTTGTGCACAGGGCTGCAGTTTTGCTGGGATAGAAAAGGTTCTTTCCCAGACTGTCTACAAAGTTGAAATCATGGTGTTGGTCAGAATGTCTTAGTGAGCTGGAGCATTAAGATCTTATTTCCAGTCAAAGTCGGGGTCTAGGCCAAACCCTGAAAAACAGGGGTGTCCCAATACACTTGTCCATATAGTGTAAGAGTCGGATGCCATTACCTTTTACACCAGAAGCGCTTCTCCTGCAGTCCACGTGTGCCGCACAGGTTTGTGCTTTCCTGCTGTGATTCTGTCCAATAAGGGCTTAATCATTACCTAATTATGTGACTCAAGTGCAGGTGGACTTACAGGAATGCAGTCTGGAAACACTGCTCCCTTACAGACGGTTTCATTCTGGTCCTCAGGGGGCCTAGACAGTCCACATTTTTTATCCGGTTTCAGTTTCAGTTGCTGACTCCTGTGCCAGGTAATCAAGAGCAGTAGAATGCAGATTGCCTGCTTGTGGTGTGCTAGAGGATGGAAGCCAGTGAAAATGTGGACTGACTGGGATCCCAAAGGACTGAATAGCCTAGTGTAAGAGCAGGGACATACCTATGAAGGACTTTATGAGTTTTATTTGGTGTGTGGAAGAAGGGTAAACATCTACTGCTGTAGTTGTGTGTTTTTCCTGCTCTAACACCTGATTCTGCAAAGCAAGTTTTTCCTCGTAGCTTCCTTATAATTAGGCCTGAAAATTTTGACTGAATACTTCCTAAGAACTTTAGTTCAAAGTCCAACCTGATCTGACAAACATTACGTTTTGTGTCTAAACCTGACCTGAGCTTGACAAAATTGCCTGAACCCAACCTGAACTACATCAAGTTTTACAAGTCAAACATAGTTCTGCCTTTAACTGACCTGGACTGGTTCATCATAAAACCTGGCAGCATGTTGTGACAGCAACAGCCATCATTAGATAATGGACAAATAAAACAGTAACAAAATGCAATGCAAGCAGTGTTCTGAACGTTGCAGTGAGGGGCAACTGGTGGGCTTTTGCTTTCACACATCCCAACCTTTTAATCTGGTTAAATTGTATACGTTACGGTGTTCTCATGCTGTATCAAGATGTGAACTATCACCTTATTTGATTTCAAACTCCTTTTGTGCAGTACATGGTAGATTTTACTGAAAATGTTGTTGTATCTTAACGGTTTTACCATACTTTTGCTGTATAAAAACAATTAGCTTACTTAGTCATAAATATGTATTTATTAACCCTTATAGTCACAAGTGAAGACACCAAAGCAATGTGAACAATGGGAAATCCTTTCTCTGCATTTAACCCATTCAAGTAAAGCAGGGTGCTGCCACCAGTGAGGAGCGCCCAGGGAGCAGTGTGTGGGGACGGTACCTTGCTCAAGGGTACCACATTGATGACACAAGCTGTTGGGATTTGAACCCACAACCTTCTGATTACTCAACCTTCTAAACGCCCTAATCACTAGGCTATCCAGTTAACACAGACTTTCAGTTTAATAAATCGAAAAATGCTAAACCATCTATCTCTGAGTTGATGTTAAATTCTGAGAGAGTGGGTTAGCGTAAACTTTGCTAGCATGCTAACAGCTCTGCAGTCTACAGAACAGGTTTGATTACTGTTAACTAAAGTGACTCCGATGTAGAAGAGTGTAGTTGAGCAGCTGGTGTTGGAAGAACAGACAGGTAAAACGAAGCTCGTTTTATAGTGTTTGGGTCTCAGCTAAATTAAAGCAAGCAGGCTACAGACCCAGACAGTACCACACATCACACACTGTTTCGATTCTGATGAAAGTTGAAGCTGTTTGAAGCTGCAGCGTATTTGCGAAGCCAAATGTGACTCAGCTTGCAGGCTAAAGATGCTGCACACTACAGTACAATTCTGCAAACTGGTGAATTGTTCGCAGAATTATATATCATAAACTCGTCTGAGACAGCAAAGTTGACTGCTGTTGGAGCAGCAGAAAGCTTTTCTGTGGTGTTTACATGTGTAGCATCTTAAGCTAGCAGTAACATATACTAACTGTGAGTAACTATGCTACTATATGTCCAGCCGCACATACTAAAACTGAGACGATACAAAGACTATCACGGCACACAAAATCATGAGGCATGCTAGGGTGATTAGGGAGTTGCCCCTTAAATCCAAAGATTGTGGGTTTAAATCCCAGCATTGCTAGTAGCACCACTAAGGTACCCTTGAGCAAGGTACCAACCCCACACACTGCCTTCTGGGCACCCCTCGTTGGTGGTTCTTGTGGTGAATCGGTTAAATTCAGAGAAAGAATTTCACGTTGTTCCCGCTGTGTGCTGTGCTGTTGTGTGTTCACGCCTGGCTAAACACAGTGACCAAACATGCAATACATCAAAGTACAGGCTAGTTTCTAGCTACTTGACATTACATTTCCACTACATTTTCCAAAGTTCACAATAATCTGACATGTCCTGTTATACTATAACACACGTGTCATAATTACATAATTATTTCATTTTCAGTTCTGAATAGACATGATCAAGAATACACTGCTAACTTTTCCCTGTTTGTTTGGATATAAAGAAATGTCAACTGTGGCAAAAATGTGGGAAAAATGTAAATTAGACCCAGACTCCGTGTAACAGTACATCTTCAATGCATCAAGATCATCATGGACACAAACATCACAAACATGCTATAGAGTGAACAGTTCTGCTCAGAATTCCAGCACTTGTTTCAAGAGAAAAATATTTTGGGGTGGAAGTGGCTCAGTGGGTAGGATACTTGCCTCCAGACCAAGAGGTCACAGGTTCGAA
>JBBPDE010205826.1:0-15363 GCA_037974605.1 Nannopetersius ansorgii
AAATGTCGGCCAGACAGTCCGAGATGCAAGTTGAGGCCTGGTTGTCGTTGGAAGGGAAAGAGAGAATAAGTTGTGTATCATCAGCATAGAAGTGGTATGAGAAGCCATGTAAGGCTATTACTTCCCCAAGAGAACCAGTATAAAGAGAGAAGAGAAGTGGTCTCAAGACCGAGCCCTGTGGGACCCCAGTGGATAGGCTACTACTGGCAGGTGCAGGGTCAGCTGCTCCTAACAGGAATGGAGTGGTGCGATTTTGTGGTGTTTGCGGAGGAAGACACGCTAATTCAAAGAATATACAGGGACAGTAAGAAGAAATAAAAGAGAGTGCAGACTGCTTTTTTTTACACATACCTACATAAATATCTGCTGTAATAAAAAATAATTATCAGTAAACCATGACCTGTCTTGTTCTTGCTGATTTCTCATGCCTTCAAGTGGGTTGTTTTAAGTTCATTTAAGTTACTAATCAGAAAATATTAGCTAAACAGAGTTGTAGAGCTTTGCACTGACTCGGAGAGCTTTGCACAAGAATTCCAATGTGCATGGACTGCTGGTCTCATGCACAAATGGCAAATAAAAATCTTGAATCTTGAATCTTGTAACATTGAGCACTTGACTTAAAGTTTACACAGCAAACCAGTGTGTTGCTAGATTTTAAAATAATATTCACTGAGTCTGGCCCACTTGAGGGAAATTAAACAACACATGGGGAGACCACGTTGATATTTCAAACAAATAATTTATTAATTAAAATAAGTCAGTAGATGTAAGGCAAACTAAATTGTGGTGTGAATCAGTGTTTTGTTTGTAAGAAAAAAACAAAAAACGTGAAGGAGGAAGAGAAGCAGCCAGCCATGAAGCAAACAGTCAGATTCCTACCTGGCTCTTATGTTCTCTCCAGTCCAGTTTACATTTTGGTAATTGCTCAAGATGCATGCTACAGTGAAACGTTCGTTTATGCTTCCAGAAATAGACAAAGGGATTACAGTGTCAAAAAGCTTGTTCTCCTTAACTCGCCTTATTAGCCTTTTGAACTTGCAGCTGCGCAATTGACTGGGTCTCCAGAATGTCATGTGCTGCCATTTGCTCCTTATTGAAGGAAGTTTTCCTGGCACAAGGTTATCCACCCTAAAGTCCTTGTCCAACACAGCCATGTTAGGGTACAGGACAGGTATGATGCCCGACATTCTGAAGAGCTCACGATCACTGATGGAGCCTGCATAGAGCGCAGAAACAAATGTCAGAGGACCATGTGGTGCCATGCCAATCATGGCCTTGAAGGTACAGTATGATGTTTAGTGTGAGTACACCTCACTCTGTAGCACAAGTGAGGATGGAGTTTGGCACTGCAGCTCTGTGCAGTCAACAATGACCTGAGTGTCTGCATAGTCCTTGAACTCAGATGGTAGGTTGGCTGTGATTTCTTCAGGTGTCATCCAGATACACACAGCTCCCAGTACGCAGTAAAGAAAGTTTGCCAAGTTGTGATGAACCTGCTAGCTGTTGTTCGACGGATGTTAAATTGGTGGCCAAGCTCTCTCTGTGTGCATCCAGTTGATAAATACTTTAGAAAAAGTAAGAACTCATCTATGGGCAGCAACTTAGTTGATCTGTTCTAAATTCTCTTCTCTGCCACAAAGACCGATGCTTCTCTCGTCACACGGATGATCCTTGATGTTGCTGGCTCAATGAGCCTCCAGAATGCCATCAGGTGGTCATAAGAATGGAATCTTTCAAACAAAACACACAAAAATAACATTGTTAGTCATGGTAGACTTATTCAGTTAAACATGATCAATCATCTTACTTTTTACTCGACTTACTACATTTGCTTTACATGAAGAAAAGACTTAAAGGGATTATCCGTTGTGAATCAACCCATAGTCATGGGTCCACTTGTTCAAATTCTGAAATCAGATCAGCCAGTTTTAATCAGTTTAAAACCTCACTTTGTGTTGTTCAAAAGTTTGTGTTTGAATTAGGATACATTTGATCACAAAAATCAGGATAATCCTGATCCCAACACAAATGTGGATTCACTTGAAGGAAAATACGCTTGTGAGGTGGGTAGTTGGTAGCCTAGTGGTTAGGGCATTTGCCCTTCGATCAGAAAGTCCAGGTTTGATTCCCAAGACCACTAGGCGCCACTGAGGTACCCTGAGCAAGATACCTCAGGGTACCGTCAGATACCGTCCCCACACATTGCTCCCCGGGTGCCGTGTTCATGGCTGCCCCCTGCTTCACTTGGTGAATGGGTTAAATGCAGAGGGTGAATTTCGAGCTGTTCACATTGTGTGCTGTGGTGTGTTCATGTATGATCACTTTCACTTTTAGTGGAGCAACATTTTACCATGTGTCGCCCATCTTTACTTTCACTAAAATACAGGACGTACGTGATTTTTCATTCATCACTGTTAATATGGTACAAGACATCAGCTTTCTGCAATTCAAAACACCTTAATCATGACTTACCTGGTATAAAATCGGATGTCTTCGCTCCCACACACTTGCCCTCAGTGCCGGTATTTGAAAATGAATCCAAGAAAAAAGAGCAGAAATGGCACCTTTCATCAACCTTCTCAATTTCCCCGGCTTGTTTATAAAATCATCCTTTTTAAAATGCCTGCTGCAAAAACAGTTTGGGAAGAAGTCGTCCCGTCGTACTTTTACCTTCCATTCGGCTCTCACAGACGCATCCTTGGGAAAGCTATGAAAGCTTAAAATATTATTGTACCTCGACAAATTGGTACAAAGGGGTACACAACAATGGAGTGCAGTCTTTTTTACTCATTGATATGCCAACCGCCTCTTTTTTACCCGATAACTGCTCATTTTGAAACGTGTACTGAAAATGTATTCTTGATACTGGCGCCTCCGAAAAATCTCCACAACAACAACACTGCCTACCGGAAGTTGTCGACTGTACACTCAACACACGGAAGTTATCCAGAAGTTCTGTTGTGCACGGAGACTATAAGTCTTAGAACTGAAATACACAACACACTAAGACTTAAACCAATCATAAATCCCAATCACTCAACCAAAACACAGGACAGCTGACAATAGTGACTTCAGACACAAACATACCCAAATTTCCAAATAAAATTCCCATACAAACATAATGCAGACCTAACAGGCACCATATAATAACCCTAATACACACACACATACAAAATGCCCTCTTTTTTCCCAAGAGTTCAGCAAAAGATTCCACTGCATTGTTTTGATGTATGATGTAGTATATGTTTTGAGTAGTATTTCATAAATTGTGTGTAAATTCACAATTTATTAAATACTACTTTGCTAACTACTACTTTTATTGATCACTATTTTATTGACATACACATTCATGGGAGCACAAAGATGGGTGGTGTGCATAATTGTATGTGGTGAACCCAAAATGCCAAGGCCGTTTTGTCCCAGTCTACCCCAGCTCTAGAGGATATGTTCACTTAATCTTACAGAATTAAAAAAAAATTAAAATCTTATTTAACCAGGTTGCCCAAACTATATACTTCCATATATTTCCATGTGAAATGTACATCATATTTGAATTGAGTATAAGTTATTCTTAGAGGTAACATATATATTAATCGTTTTATCTCATTTCTTTAATTAATTAGCTTGAAAACTATGTTTGGGGCCTACAGTGAAGCTTTGTTTTAGACATCCTCCTTTTCTAAGATAAAAATGTGAAATCTGAGAAAGTCTTCTCCTTCACACTTCAGAGTTTAAATATAATACTAAAAAATCCAGTTTCATGACAAATTTATGCATAAAATACCTAACCAGTAGGTTTATCTTATATCATACAAAGTTCCCACTTGTGGGATTAATAAATGTATATCTTATTTTCTCTTATCTTATAAAAATAATTTTGATGAGAAATGAAATAAGGAAAAAACTTACAATGGAAATGAAGGTTTAAAATACACAAATGATTACAGAAGAGATCCTTTTTCAGAAACAAAAGTCCTGTATGTAACTACCCTAGTTCATATATTCTGTAAAAAGATGAACCCGCTGCTTGTCCTCTTTATTAAGCGGGTAGATACACGGGCCATCTTGTGAGAACCACTGTGTTACAGTGAGGTTGCATTAGCTTCAAACAAGCAGTTTCAATGACGTACAGTTTCCATTATCAACACGCCTGTGTCTAATAAACTCACAGCAGCATGACACACATTATTTATTGTGGTTAGACCCGCTGCTGTACTAAGGGGACAGACAAGCTTATACGTTTGTACTAATTTGTCAAAAAAACATGGACATACAAGAATATAACAATTTCGAATGTTTCAAACTCGTTCCATCTTATTTTCATGGCCCTTAAATGACTTGCACTGTCTCCGTCCTGGGGCGATGTATGATTTCCGGGGCGTGGTCTCAGCACGGACTCCTCCCCCTTCTCTGTAAGAGGTCAGACGCCGGCCGGGTTACTCTTGCTCCTCCCGCTCCGACTGGTTTCTTTCTGGATTCTACTGCAATGGCGGAACAGCAGCAGTTCTACCTCTTACTGGGGAACCTGATGAGCCCTGATAACAATGTCAGGAAGCAATCAGAGGTATTAATTTTATTTGCTTAAGCGACTTGTGCTTTTAATGCTAACGTTTGTATTTCAGGCGTTTTCTTTCTGTTATTACGGGCTTCATGTCCTGGTGTGGCCCGGCCCACGTGTGGAAGCGCAAGTTTTCGAGTAGCTTGCTAAACTAAAGCGATTTAGCTTATTGAGCGTTAAGTAGCCAGAAATTTGGCTGGTTAAGTTAGATAACAGTCGTGAACGTTACACATTTTCCACTACCCATTGCACTAGGTATTCGCTTTATCTGACGCATTTCCTTTTTGTGAGTTTGTGTAGTCTATATGGCAATATAGCATTCACCGTTAGCTTACTATACTGCACAGGTAGCAAGCTAGGCTAATGTGCTTATTTCTCTATGGAACGTTAGCCAACTGATCATGCCATATTTAACGATCATCGCAATGTCTTCTTCTGAACCATTTAATGCTAAACCCACGCTATGTGCATATGTTTGTGCATAGCATCCTATTATTTCATTGAAACAAGTATTACTAAATGATATTAGCTGGTTAGCTTACTACGTCGCTCTCGATTGGTCTGTTTACAGTTATCATAGCTCACATTTAGCTGATGACAGAGCTGGCAAATTTCAGCTAAATGGCTAGCGGTTAAAATTGAGATGTTAATATCTTTTTTTTTCCTTCAAATGGACACTGAATGAGTGGTCCTGTCGCTGAACATCAGCCTGCGTTAACCGGGAAAGCGGGAAGTGCCTGAATTCTCCAAGCGGCAAATTTTAAAACTTAACAGAAGTCAGCAATGTTGACTTCTGTTGCGTGCTATTATGCAAGTCATTTCACAATGTACGTAATATATTAAACACGTAATTGGCGGACAGTCTGCAGTTTCACGAATAGTCTGAAGTAACCTTAAATCGTTTAAATTGTGCTTTGTACGTGTTCGTTACGCACAGTTTTTTCCCAATAAGCCCATATTACCCATTAAGGTCCTGTTCTAATTTTTTCATGTAAACTAGCATTTTCCTCCATTCTCGTGAGCGGAGAGGGTCTATTGCCATGGAGATTTAGTCTGGTAAGCCTTTTCTTCTCTCTGTGCGGGTTTGTTCTCTATTGATGCGAACAACTGCCGTATCGGGCCCTGTCCATTTCAGTAGTCAGCACTTTCTTTATTTCCAGACAATGCATGATCGACGTGCCGATAGCTTCTCTACCCATTTGGAATCTCTGGTCTGGCTGACACGAATACTTGCTCCTTTTTGTTTCGTTACAAATGACAAATGGTTGTGGCACTGACTCCGTTTTAGACCGAGTGTGGTTGCCTATCCACGTTACGCAACAAATTACAACTATGTGGAGAAGTATAACATTGACATAAAAACTCGTGACATCTGAAAGTTTTGTCTATCGAATGATTTTTATGCACATCTGCTGATGCATAAGCATTAAAATGTCTCACTTACCTGGCTAATTTGCGGCGGAAAGAAATTGTATTCTTTCCCTAGCATACAGTATATCCGCTATTTGATTGCAATTGCTACAGAGTGGTTTGAAGTGATGTTTAGTTTGTTTATTCCTGAAATCTACTATTCATTCCATCATCATAAGGTCTGTAGGACAGCTTGTGTCCTTTCATCGACACTTCAGTCCTTGAATTGTTAAGAGTATGTTTGCACCATCTTGTTGAATTGATGCATCATAATACACCTTATACAGCAACTTATACAGCACAACATTTTCAAATGCTTTTACTCTTATTTGATTTGTATATTTTTATGAACATTTTTTAAATTTAGGAAACGTATGACACCATCCCTGGAGCAACAAAGATCACTTTCTTGCTTCAGGCTGTCCGTGATGGATCTGCTGCTGAGGAGGTACGTTAATACTTCAGTTCTGCAGAGAACTGAACATATTATGACTTTATGCAATATACAAACATTTCTAACTGAATATAGAATATAACTAAATATACAAGAGAAGCTTGTGCCTATTTTTATGAATGGGCTGCAGTTATTTTTATTAGTGTAATTGTTATATTTATTATAACTAATTGTTCAGGGTTTTTTTTATTTTGCACGTCAAAAAGCTGTTGCCAGAGAGTTGCTCAAAGGGGCTAGATGCAGTTGGTCTGGTTTAGAAATGGCTTCCCAATTGGGTTTTTGGTTGTATTGCAGGACATTTCTGTTGTATTACAGAAAGATAGAACCCAGTGCCACAGTCGCCACAACTATCTGAATCTCACGTAAACTGTGAGTTATAATGTTCACATTATCCTGTTTAGCTAGTAAACAAGATATTAAAATAAAAATATCTGAGAGTACAATGTGTATAATGCCCATAAATGCACATTTCTATTACATTGGCCAATGCCAATTATGTAAATATGGCCTAATATTGACCCAATTAATTGGCCAGGCTGATTATTAGAAGACCTCTACTGTTTATTACTGCGTGCTTCCCACCACCTTGCCATCCATCTCGTCTTCTCTCTAGCTCAATGCTATTTGTGCAGACCTATGTTGCTATGTTTTCTGTCACACGTTGCAGTTAAAATGTAACTCGTTACTAATTCCACCAACAAAACATTGGTAATACAGTATACATACAAGTCAAACTTTTCTTAAATTTCTATCCTGTTCCACAGGTTAGGCAGATGGCAGCTGTCCTGCTGCGGCGGCTGTTGTCATCAGCATTTGAAGAAGTCTATCCAGGCCTGATGGTAGATGTTCAAACGGCCATTAAAACAGAGCTTCTCGCAAGCATCCAAATGGATGGTTCTTCCAGTATTCGCAAGAAGGTCTGCGATGTAGCTGCTGAACTAGCCCGCAATCTCCTTGGTTAGTTGATTTATGATGACTTCCCTTTAATAGATTCCAGGTTCTACCCATTTGAAATGGCAACTTGGTCACTCTTTAGTTTACTACAACCCACAATGCTTTTCCAGTCAAAACAGGCATTTTCCTTAATGAGGTTTCTTGTCTTTATTGATCAAGATGATGATGGAAACAGCCAGTGGCCAGAAATACTTAAGTTCCTGTTTGATTCTGTTAACTCTCAGAATGTTGCTCTGCGGGAGGCTGCACTGCATATTTTCTGGTGAGGGGTCAACTTCTCCATTCATTTAAATGCAAAATCTTTATGTAATTTATGTTTTCAGTCTAAAAATGATATTCTGTGCACAGGAATTTTCCAGGCATATTTGGCAACCAGCAGCAACATTATATAGAGGTTATTAAGCGCATGTTGGTGCAATGCATGCAAGATCAGGAGAACCCTCAGGTCAGTTCAACACTCTTCCACACTCAAAACCGTAAGCAAATATTTTAGACAGTAGGTCCTGTTTAAAGAGTAGGAGAGTTGATACTGGAGTCTATTTTTGATGTGATTCCAGAGGTATCTGGTTCAAAACCTCTCCTTGGTAGTCTGGGTGTGTTCTGGTTATCTAGTTGCAGTTAGAACTGGCTTAGCAAAGTGTTGGAAGTATTTACAGTTTTAAGTGTTCAGCCTAGTAGTTCCAGTACTGGACTAAAGAAGGGACACTTGGAGCCAACATTTTTTTAAAATAAATTCATGAATTAGATGATCTGTTGGAGCAAGAGTGTAAACATACTTTTAAACCCAAGAGCCTCTTCTCTCTATCTTGCCTCAATCCAATACAAGTCTCTAGAACATTTTCTATTGCCCGTTTCAGCCTGAGATACTAGTGACATTTAGAAAACGGAGCTAGCGCTAAGGTCAGTGTGAATCTACTGTCATACTTGTGGGTATAAAAAATTGGCACACCTGCTTGACACCCAATGAGGAGGCCAAAATCAGTCATGAGTTAAATGAGTTCAATTATGATCAAATGACCTGTGGGTTATTCTATTCAGGTTACCTATAAACAAAAACACTTATCGTGTGAAAAATGTGCCTCCTGCATTAATCACTGTGTCCTTGCATCTCTGTTTAAATCTGCTTTCTTCTAGATTTGCACCCTGGCAGCACGTGCCACTGCCTCTTTTGTTCTGTCCAATGAGAGCAACACAGTGCTACTTAAACACTTCTCTGACCTCCTGCCTGGCATACTACAGGTTATTTATCCATTTATTTATACAATGTTTATAGCATTCATTAGTGCTGCTTGCAAAACAAAAAAGACCATTATTGACACTTAGTTTTTGTCCAAATCTGTTTTTTCCAATTTACTGGTTAATGTATTAATCCAGGCGGTAAATGAATCCTGCTACCAAGGAGATGATGCAGTGTTGAAGTCTCTAGTAGAAATTGCTGATACTGCCCCTAAATACTTGCGGCCAAACCTGGAGGCCACTCTACAGCTCTGTCTGAAGGTATGCACAGACACATCGGTCATTTGAGTTGGCACCATTGCCAAGTAGATAATTTCTAGCAAGCCCCTTTCGTTGGCTTCTGATGCAGGTCATCATGTTGCCAGTCTAACCATAAGTTTGCAGTCTGAATGTCTATATAAGAGTTACTTGCATTTGCATTTAAAACATTTCCTAAATTTATTAGTAATTACGTTTTCATTCTGTCATTTCATTGGCTGAGGAGAAAATAGCTTGTGGAAAATGTTTGCCCTATTTCACAATGCTTTAACTGTTCTCTTTAGTGTCAATTCATGTGAAAGCACAACCCCTGTTGTAAATTCTGATCACGCATGAAAACTTGAATTATTAATAGGGATGCACCGAAATGATTTTTTTGACCAAAATTGAAAATGAGGAAACACAGAAAGAAATTATTAAAAGAATCTGTTACAAAACTATGGATACATTTTTTTTAGCATTCAACCAAAGCACAATATAAAATATAATTTGAATATAAATATTTTACTTGGTCTCACTCATGAAAAGCCTAAAAGTAAGGTAACTGCAGCATTATACAATTAAATATCTTCTCTCATAAAACAAATATTCAAGTGCATTTTAATATTTTGAACAAAGTGCATTTAGAACAACATTCTCTGGAGTCCTTTAACAAAATAGTGTATTAAAACAGAGACTGGCAGCTAGGGGTGTGACAAGATCTCGTGGTCCGAGATATCCTTGCATTATTGGCATGATGACGTGTGAGGGAGAAGTAAACATAGAGGAAGCGCCCGCGACATTTAAATCGTTGGTGTGGCAACATTTTGGATTCCTTGTGGAAGTAAGCAACGGCTAAAAAATGACTAAGAAATTGCCATACACCTCTGCTAACACAAGCACTATGCAAAAGCATTTAGAAATAAACCACAGCTCGTTACTAAAACCTGCGCCTGAGAAGAAGACGGAAAGCAATCCAGTTTGCATGAAAGGGCAAACAACCATAACAAATGCCTTTGCAGCTAAACTTCCACCATCCAATGCAAGAGCCACGGCAATAACGAGACATCGGCATTTTCATTGCAGCCAATATGAGACCATTTTCTGTGGTGGAAAATCTGGGATTTCGGCGACTCATCCACTCACTGAACCAAAGTACGCCATCCCATCACGTGCACATTTTACTCGCACGGTGGTCCCGACCCTCTACAAGGAGTGCAAGGTAAATGTTGTACAGGCTCTGAAAGAGGCAGAAACCATCGCCATAACTACTGACGGATGGACTTCTAGGTGTACACAGAACTATATCACAATTACAGCCCACATTATCAACAGTAATTGGGAAATGGTACATTTTGTACTGCAGACGCGCCCACTTTTTGAATCACACACGGGGGCAAACGTCGCTGAAGTTTTACAAGAAACTGTCACAGAGTGGGGTCTTAAAAAGCCAAACCATTGCATCGCTATCGTAACAGACAATGCGCGTAATATGGATGAGCGTATCTTTTCAACTGCAGGAGACATAGTTACTGCCCAGAGGTCACAATTGCTGCCAGAAAATGTAGACATGCTTATATTCTTAAAAAAGAACATGACCATATCTTAGGCTGTTCTGTATAGGTCATTACCTCATGCTTAAGAAAATTTTGTTCATTGTTAATTGCACGTAAAGGGACATTTGTGTTTTATTTATTTTTATTTATACTATTTAATTTTTTGTGCAATTAAATTCATTTTTTGTATTTTGTGTTTCAATTAAATAAAAGGCTATTTTTTGCTATATATTTAAACATTGAGGATTTCTTTAAAGAAATGTCAAAGTCTCGTTCTCGTGAACCCAGTCTCGTGTCTCGTCTTGTGGGAAAAGCGTCTCGTCACACCCCTACTGGCAGCCCATATCTTAGTCATAATCACTGGAAAACTTCCTTGCCTTTTCAAAAACACAGGCGGAGAGGGTGCGCTCTAAGGGTCTCGTCTCTTCTGTGTTTCATACTCAGTGCCTTTGTGGATCCACCAATCCAGAAATGTTGGCATTCCACGCTTAAAAAAAACTGCTTTCTGTGTGTCTTTCTTTTGGGGGTTTTCCACTGACTGGTACCAGCTCGGTTCGGTTCAACTCTACTCGCTTTTTTGCTTTTCTGTATAGAAAATCTGAATTTTGGCATCAGCGCTAAGTAACGCTAACGTTGCTTCTTTAAGTCTTGTCAGTTTCTTTAAGTCTAAGCCAATTGTCTCTGTGGCATACAGCCACAAACCAAGCATAAGAATAAAACCCCTCTGATTTTATCCATGCTAATGATTGTAATTATGCCTGATTGTTTACCTCAGCTTAGAGTGCTCTGCTCAGGCTGATTCTCAGAATGTTTGGTCGCTATAGAAACCAGTTGTAGTGGAAAACTGAAGGTCCGGAACCAACCTGAACAGATTCGAAACGAGCTGGTACCAATCAGTGGAGAAGCCCATTTAGATATATCGAAATGCACCCACACTGCAGAGATGTTGGCTGTAATCTAATCTGGCTCGTGCAGTCTGTGGTTGTTGACTTCACTTTGGGTCGCTTTAACCCAAAGTGAAAGCGTGCAGTCTGTGGTTGTTGACTTCACTTTGGGTCGCGTTAAAATAAAAATGTTCGGTGGCTGAATATTCGGTGCATTCCTAATTAAATTATTTTGAATGTTTCCTAAAATAAATCAGTTCAGTTCTAAATGTTCATTGTGCTAGAGGATTATGATTGAATGTGTTGGGTTTTTTTGGGGTTTTTTTTACCCTTGCCTGATTTTGAGTGATTTCAATAAGAATGTTTACAAAAGGTTTTTGCTTTATGCTTTCAGTTGTGTGCAGATACCAACTTGACAAATATGCAAAGGCAGCTGGCTCTGGAAGTTATTGTTACTCTGTCTGAGACTGCTGCTGCTATGCTGAGGAAACACACTGCTATTGTGGCTCAGAGTGGTAAGGGCAAATCCGTGACCATTTCCATGTATCTTAGGGCTGCATAATAGACAAATTCTGAAAGTTTTACTTTGCAATACAGTAAACTCCTGCTTTTTGTGGGGTTTTCATTCCAAGAGCACCTGTGTAAAAATGCATTAAAAAGTGCCTGTGTACATTTTTCATATGCCCAGAAATAGGCTCCCAAAACACTTTAATTTCATTTAAAACTCTTTAGCATTTAAGAGAATGCAAAGATGAACACAAATCCATACTGTACATTTTGCACTGAATTATAACAGTGCTAGTGCTAGACTGCACTGTAGCTCATGCATGTGTGTGTTCTTTGGTATGTGCTGTCATTTTCATTGTCATAATTTCATTTAATGTACACTAATAAAAAATAAAGGGCTGTAAGAAAAACAAAATGAAAAACTTGAGAACACTTTCTGGGAGTTTCTGGGCAGCAGCCAATCAGCAGCAAGGAGAAATAAACATGCTCAGATTGGCTACTTTCACAGTGTTATTTCACCATCCCAAGACACACTTTCGTACTAAAACATTTATTTTTATATGCAAATTTTGCTGAATCTACTATGTCTAACAAAAGTTATTTATTTTTGTCTAATTTAGCACAAATATACGAGCACCTGTATATTCGCATGAAAAAAGCAGTGACTACTGGGACTTGTCTGCCACGCCCCCTCATCCTCATGCAGAGTTTGTTAGGGCACAGTACTTGGCAACCCAGCACAAGGACGGGGGCGTGGCGGACAAGGCCCGGACTTCACAAAAAATGCGGAGGATATCTGCAAAAAATTACAATTCAGTAAGCAAAACTAGGTTTGCTTACACTTTTTAAAAACAGATTAACACTGGATTAGCGGAACTCTCGAAACAATATTCCCTCAATTGATGTTTTGGGTGTTGGACAGTGTTTAACATGTCAGTCTGTGAATCAGGTTAAATCTAATTTGATTAACATATTAATGTTACTTAAACCCATATTTGTGAAGGGTGTGCTAGTTTATGTGCTCTTGAAAATTGGTGGAGGATCAGTTTACTTTTTGGAATATTGTCCTTAGTTTCAGCCTTTAGGTCAAGCCTTCATTAGCAATTACTGTGTCCCCAATCTATCCGTTTGCATCCCAGTGGAAACATTTCTAACCAAAGATACAAACTCAAACTGAAACAAAGTCTTAGCTTTGAGAGATGTTCAGGAAAGAACTTTATACTTTTTGAATCTATACCCGAGTGGTGATTGCCTTCTGTCAGCTCACTTACGCTTCTCTAAGCCTCTGCTAGCCTGCACTCAGGGGGGGAAAAGAAGTGATGTTATGGGAGAACCCATCCTCCTCTGGTTGAAGCTGGGCTGTGATGGAGAATAAAAGATCAACCCTGGAGATTACAAACAATAAAAGGCACACATTTGTGCTGACGTATTTACTATTTATTTTCTAGTTAGCAAAGTAGGATTTTTAGAGAGTAATTAGTATCAGCAGCTTCTCTTGTGTGAATAGTACTTTTGGTTAGTGTGGACAGCACATGTGGGAGATGCATAGTGGTCGAACTGGTCTGAAGGGCAATAGAAGATAAAATATTTCTTGTAAAGATTTCCTTGTGAATATAAACTTATCAGCCATAACATTTACATTTCTAGTGTTAAATGACCTTGTTGCAGCTTACCCTCATTTTGTTTGGTAAGTTTCTTTCTTTATTTTCCAGTTCCTCAGATGTTATCAATGATGGTAGATTTGGAAGAAGATGAAGAGTGGGCAATGGCAGATGAATTGGAGGATGATGATTTTGACAGGTATATCTTTTTCTTTCTTTCTTTTGGTCATTTTAAGCTCTCGTTATACAGGCTTTGGACTGTGATGAATTGACATCGAATTGAACATGAGATTTAGCTTATGGAGGCCTTTGCTCGTGTGTTAGTGTTTTTCTTAAGTTTCTTATTCCTATTACTAAAATGTGCAGTGCTTTGGTTGCTTTAGAAACTAGTTATTTCAAGGTGTTTGTTTTTCAGTGCTATTTGTTTTTCTCTGTATTACTTGGTATCATCTTCTTCCTAGTAATGCTGTGGCAGGTGAAAGTGCTCTTGACAGAATTGCCTGTGGCCTTGGAGGAAAGATTGTGCTCCCCATGATTAAACAACATGTTATGCAAATGCTACAAAATTGTGAGTGATATACAACATCAGGGTTATTTTCAAACATATATTGAGATACTTGTGCTACCATGTAACATGTACTGAGATTTGTAACTCATTCTTTTTATTCTGCAGCTGATTGGAGATACAGACATGCTGGTCTTATGGCATTGTCTGCAATTGGTGAGGGTTGCCATCAGCAGATGGAAACGATTTTGAATGAAATTGTCAGTTTTGTTCTGCTTTTCTGCCAGGATCCTGTGAGTATAATCCAGTACTCAGCTAATAAGAAAATGCCTTGTTTTTATGCAGTGCAATTTTTTTAATCATTATTTTATTTATTTATTTTTTCTTCTCACTCTTCAGCACCCTAGAGTTCGATATGCGGCCTGTAATGCTATTGGTCAAATGGCTACAGATTTTGCCCCTACTTTCCAAAAGAAGTTCCATGACAAGGTATGATTTCTTCAGTTCAGTTTTACTCCAGTGTGTGTAGTCTGACCTACACAGTTTTATGTAATATTCTATGTAAAGTATAACACACACAAGCTATGAATTTCTGTTCATCACCATTCTCTGTAGTTTTATATAACCATACTAAAGTGTACTATTAAGTGTGATTGGTACATCAATACAAAAAGTTCGCATTTTCAGTTATCCACAAGGGTCCTGAAAAACAGTTGGAAAGCATTTGGAAAGTGACAACGCTAAAATCCTGGAAAAGTATTTTACCATTACCCATAGCAGTGGGCTATTACATTGTAGGAAATTGAGTGAGTATTGCAGTTACGTTCATACCGGTATTTAAATTAGCATGCATCACAAACAAGGAGAGATCAGGGATGAAGAATTTGTGACTCATGCTTAGACCTCCCTGGAATTCTTTAGGCATTGTGTATGATAAAAGCAAATGCTAGCTTGCAGTAAAAAAAGTTATAGGGTAGATATTTTGGGCAATGGTGTACTTTCGAGTAGGTTGTGTTGTGACAACCCTGTGAACCCACCCAAAGCACATGCAGGTTGGATGACCTTACAACTTGGCTGAAACTATGAATACTGTAAGCTGCCTTATCCTTCAACTATAAATATTAGTAATTACTGTGGTAGTTCATAGATTACTGTTCTTTTCACTAGTTTCAAACGGTTGTGTGATAAGTTGGTTAGTAGGTAGTGTGGGTTTTTTGTCTATGTTCATATCTGACTGAGAGCAGATATGTGTTGGCATTACCACCATATAATGGTTACAGAATTGTTACATCAGTGTCAACTCTAAATGTATGTTTAATGAGTTAGGTATGTAGAGTTGAGGCTTTACATTTCCAATAGGGCTGGACGATATGGCAAAAATTTATATCACAATATATTTCTTAATTTTGGTCGATACGATATAATTCCGATATCGATATGGACAATATTAAAAAGCCTCAG
>JBBPDE010205835.1:0-15363 GCA_037974605.1 Nannopetersius ansorgii
CACACACACACACACACACACACACACACACACACACACACACACACACACACACACACACATACACACACATACACACACACACGCACACACACATCTGTTCTGTACTCATGCTGGCACACAAATGCAGCGGGTCTAATGAGTCCACCTTGTGTCAGGAATGTTCAGGTGACCTTAGGCTGTATAGGCTGTGTGGATGCTTTAAATCTTGCCCAGCAGGGAAATGTCAGTGTGGAGGTGTTTGCCGCTTAGACTCTTCACTCTCACTACTGACCCACTTCGGTCCTGCAGCAGTACTGTAGACACAGACACTTAGCAGAAAGAGCCTTGAGCCTACACCAGGTTACGCAGCACAGAAAACTCCTTCCCAGTATTTTTATTAATGATTCATACTGCAAGTCCATAATGCATGTTTATACTTCACTTGCTTTCTAGAGATTCACACTGCATGTTCATTTTTGTATGTTCATACCACGCACACTTTTTAAAGATTCATACGACAGATTCATACATCCATATTTATACTATGCATTGTTTCTTAAAATTCATACTGCATGTTCATAATGTATATTCATACTACACATTCTTTCTGAAGATTCATAATGATAAATTCATTTTATGTATTATGCTCGTTTACACTCCACACTGTTTCTAAATGTGCATGCTGCATTGTTATATTCTTATTTAAGACTCTTTTTATTCTTATTTAAGATTCTCACTGTACATTCGTGCTCTGCACTGCATGTCCATGATGCATATTCATTAAAGATTCATACTATATATTTATTATGGACATGCATGCTCGACATTCTTATTAAAGTATTCTAACAATGCACATTTGAACTCTGCATTCTTTTTTAACATTTATACTGTATGTTCATGCAATATACCTCAGACTATTGCTAAAGGTTCATAATGTATGTCCATTATGCACATTCATGCCCCCTTTCTTATTAAATATTCATACTGTATGTTTGTTATGCACATTCATGCTCTACTTTCTTGCTAAAATTGTACTGCACATCCATTTTCGGCTTCAGTGTATTTATCTGGTTATTAGGGCTCATTTGTGATTTTTCTAGGTTTGTACTGCATGTATATTTGTTTGTGAATGCATATGTCGTATATCTGATGTTTATACAATTTCTGTGCAGGTTTCTATGGACGACCATGGACCATGGAGCAGAGGAAGGTTCTGTTTCAGTGGTGGGTATGCGGGCATCCTCCTCACCAAAACCATACATGCATGACATTAAAGTGGTTCATTACAAAACCAAATCACATTTTACACTGTTTTATTTTTAGAACACTCCTAGTCAATCAGCCAAGACATGTTTGATATCTGTTTAGTTTTTTCTTTAGTTTTGCACTGGAGCTCCGAAGATAAAATAATATTTTAATTTTTATGTCTAAAAAGATTTGGCTGATAAAGGAACCATTTACTTGCTACATTAGCTTCAGTGCAAACGTAAATACATACTAGCTGATCATGTACAACTGGGTTAAAGGAAAAACTGTTTGAATGGGATGTTTTGGTGGACCATTCCCTTAAGACAATTGTTTCCAACCCCTGCCCTGCACACATTTGTGTTTACACACCCACTCCAAGTCCAGAATAGCTGGGTAATGAATTGATTAGCTGGATCAGGTGTGTTGAGAGCAGGGAATACACTATAATGCGCGGGGCAGGGGATACTCCAGGGTTGAGAACCACTGCTCTAACCTAACGCTCACAGTCTTTCATACAGTCAGATGTATTGAGTAGCTTGTTTCTTGTCTTGATTAGTAACAGAAAGGCTTTTCAGGCAGCACAATGCTGTGCTCACTCCTGTAGGAGGGGTGGCAAATGCCCTTTGCAGTAGGAATGACTGGGCACTGGTGTGCGCATGGCTTTACTGAGCTGCAGATCAACACACCACGCATTACCGGCAGCCCTCAGAGCAAGCGGCAACACAGAATGGCTCCATTTCCCCTGGGCGAGGTGGTATTTGATAAAGTGATGATTACAGTGGTGATGTAAGGGGTTAGATGATAATTGGACTGACTTGAGTGAGGGCGAGGAACTGAATAAAAGACAGAGGAGTGTGAGGGGAGATGTATCAGTGGGTTTATTTGAGATTCAAGATTTATTTATTGCTGTACCAGCTCAGTTATTGGGAATGTGCCTCAGTGTGCTCTTGGCAGTGTAACAACAACAACAAACACAAGGAGAACAGAAATAAATGTGAAATGTGAACATAAGAAAGCTTATTAAATCAATTAACAGATGCTTTTAAGACTTTAAAACTGTAAAAAAATATATAATTCAAAAATAAGGGTATAGATTCAGGTTTAGTATGATTACCATTATTGTGTTTACATGTATTATATTACACTTAGCTATATAAAATATTGAGTTCAAATACACACACTTAAATGATTCTTGGCTACATGTTTTTTTTGTATCTAACTACTGAAAGTGGCTCTTCTATAACACTGCAACAAAGATCCTTTTGGACAGACTTAAGTGTTTTGACTGCCAGTATTGCCTCTAATCCTCATGATCGCAAGCTGCGAATCAACAAATCGATCTAAAAGTCACACTTTAGGGCAATTTCTACTCAGCAAATCAGTCTGACAGGCCTCAGCACTAACTAGGCCAGGACTGAATCCAAATGGACACTTTATTCCCATTTAAGTCTACTAAATAGGCCATTACACTTTACTGATACATAATTTATTGTGTAATAAATATCAAATAAGGAGACATTTCTAATCTAACCTTATCCTGTTTGACCCTTGTCACACATTCATTTTATGCCACTGTGCTATTAATAATTAAACACACACATAAAGTGACTTAGTGTCACTGTATTTGCCAAGAACTCTTGCATGTATGAAGAATTATGAAACATCATAGTTAGCTAGTGTTTTCATATACAAATAATAAAAATGGAGATATTTGCTAATCCAGAATTGGGAGTCTGTCCAACTTTGCTGCAGTAACAGCCTCTTCTGTTCTGGGAAGCCTTTATACTGGACCCACCACAGCAGTATAAGTGAGGCCTTGCACAGATGTTGCATGATTAGTTCTGGATCATGGCACTCCAGCTCATCCCAAAGATAGTGGATGAAGCTCCAGAACTCCACAGAAGACAGTTTCACTGCTCCACAGCCCAGTGCAATAATGTTCAGTTTCTCAGGTTTTATATTTTATAGGTGTAAGTATTGAACTGAACAGCTTTACCTTAGTTTTTAAGAACTGCTGACAATGTTTCTCCTTATTTCCAAATAAATATATTGTTCTTGTAAATCATAATTTTAATGGAAATGACAAAACATCAAAATAAGAGAAATGATGCAGTCTTTACAGAACTTATAATTCAAAGAAGACAAATCTGTTGTTCACTCAAAATAGAAATAATTACCTTTAACATACTTCTAGTAGTGTTTTGCCATCCTTCTGGTCACATTGCGGAAGGAGAGTGCTGATTACTGCAGTGCTTTTATACTTTTCCTCATTAAATAAGATTTCAGGCTTGGTGACCTTAGGCTCATGTGTGGCCGTCCTTTTGTATTAGCAGTGCTTTCCTATAGCTGTTATGTTTGATTGTGTGTGTGAGTGCAACTAAACACTTGTGAGAGGATTCATAATTTGCCTCAATTATTCCTAAGCAGTTCTCAAGTAGCTCTGTCTTGAATTTATATCTGCTCTTGTTCAGGTGTTCTTGTCTGCCGGGAAAGGTACCTCACCATTTTTCCACAGTGACATCCTCTACTGGATGTGTGTGCATGTGTGTGTGGTTTGTCAGAGAAGAGCACAAGTGTGTGGGACACCATCTGCACAGAAAGAGAGGAGAGGAAAGAACATTCTACCCACACAGGAGGAGAGAGGAAAAGAGAGGGAGTGAGGGCACTGGTCCAAAATAAGCGATGGATGAAAGGATTAATAGTAAAAGATAAAGAGAGAGAGAAAGGTAGGGAGTCTGTGGGTTGGAAGATGAGAATTTTTACACATTGATTGAGGCTAGAGATCCTGTGGATGAGTGGAACGAGAGAGAGATTAGAAATGATATGCGTAGGTGCTGTGCATTAGACATAATAGGGAGAGGGAAAGATATTAAGTGCATGGGTGGATTGAAAGGAACACAAGAGAAAGAGCTTAAATGTGTGTGTGTAAGAGAGAGAGCGATAGTAAGAGTCTTTAAAACTTAGAGGTTGGTGTTGTGTAGGCTAAAAAATGCATGTGTTAGGTGAAAGGTCAGCCCTGGAGAGGCATGTTTGAATATTTAAAGATAACGCTAACTCAACCCCAGTGTAAATAAGGCATCTAACTTAGCGTCTCATTACTGTCACAAACACACACACTGCCCATTATCAACCACTCGCAGATAACTCACAGAAAATCAGGATCTAATATATAAACATTGTTCCAACTATCATTATTGGCCCAGTCCACATGGTCCACGTGTAGAAACTAAGCTAAGCGACAGAAACAGACTGTTTTGAGTCCATTGCTTCTGTGATGTCACACAGATCAGTAGGTTTACCCACCTATTCAGCCACCCCTGTGAAGTTTTGCTAACTTTTTAAAGTCTGTTTCATCCCGGACTACTTTTTGAATGTGGGACGCCAGCCAATCAGAATAGAACACATTTACACAGTCACAGCCTGTTTTATTCTAAAGGTTAAAAGACCAAAAGTGTTCATTTTTTGTGACTGTTTTGGTCCCCAAACCAATAGTCTTATGTGGATCTCTGTGGGGGAAAATGAAGTGTATGATATGGGCTCTTTAATACTGTACATGTGATTCTTATATCAGTATCACAATAAATTGATTATTAATTAAACAAAGGTTTTTTAAAACAAGGCCAAGAAACAAAATGGACTTAACCACACAATAACAAATCATATTTTTATATAATTTCAAATGTCTAAAAGATAAATAAGAAAGCCTTTAAAAGATATTATTAAAATACATTATGAATATACAAACTGCCAAGTATTCACCACCAATTGATCAAAAAAATTTTTATCGTTACACTAATAATCATGAATAAATATTAACAATCAGATAACCATATATTTTAATTACAGACAAATGTTTTCTATTGGCATTCTCATAATACAGTAAGTAGAAGAGGTGTTCAGTGGTGAGCTATTTTCAGTTAATTTCTAGTACAACAACTTTGTTTAGTTATTCTGAAACACAATGTGATTGCTGACAGTGTGATTGCTGCTACGTAATATGTCTACTAAACAGTAAACGGTGGGAATGCAGCATAACATGAAACAAAGTGATCATCTAAATCGTATGCCACACATAGTATAACATTTAGATAATCATACTGTATGCATACAAGTCACATCTAAACAGATCCACATAGTGTGGGTTTCGATACATTTAGAGGCTTTCTGAAATCCCACAGTCTCTAGGCCATCTTAAGGGCTGACTCTGAATATCGTTATCAAACAAACAATGACTATCTGACTTTTATTGCAGCAGGACTCTGTTTACAGCCTTTATGTTTCTGAAATCATGTTTGTATCGACCCCACGGGTCCAGCAGGCACGCTTACCCTAAGACAGAGGCTCGCTGCTTCACCGCAATAGCTATCACACTGGGGATGCTCATCTAGAGCTTACTGTAATGATTCTGGAAATACGTACAGTTGTGTTCACCTATCTGAGTGTAAATATAAGCACACAGATCAGTTTCGAATGCAGAGATATCCAGTCAGGGTGTCAGTCATAAACTCTCCCTACCCTCTCAAAGTAGAGCTGGTCTCAGGTCAGTCTGGTCTGGTAGCTGTGGTATTGATCTGGGTCCTGAGCCTTCCTCTGCAGGACACCTGACCCCATCCATTATTGATGACGGAGGACAGTAGAGGAATCACTGCCATTATCATCTCACCCACTGGGACGCTCATTAGGACAGGATGTGCTGTTTACAGCATGTCTGTTTTTCAGTTTCTTGCACAAGGGTGGAATATAGAGCTCGAAAACAGAACAACACTCTTTTTATATGTTTAAAAATAGTCAGAGCATTGTATTCTGGCACAAAAAGCACATATATCTTGTTGAATATAATTATAATTCAGTATCACTTGTGTGGTTGAGTCTTTGCCTTTAGAATGCCTCATCACTTGGAGTGGGGAAGATGGCAAAAACATAACATCACAATACTTCCAGAAACTTTCACGATACACGGTGTGTTTGACAATGCACTTTTGTTTCATCTGATCTGGAATGGACAAAAAACAGTGGTTCCACATTTACAATCGAAAACATATGCAGAACAAGTTACAGTAGTTGTATTCAACATTTCTGTGAAGCACTGAATTTAGTGAAATGGGACTAAATTTCTGCTCAGTTTGTAATGAAAAATACAGTTTTGTTTAAAATGCAGTGTTCTTTAAGATGAAACCCAACGTAAACACTTGGGGAGTAATTTGGCATAACTTATTATATTTAAGATAAATAGCTCTGAATTGCCTAGGCCTGTTAATCATGATGCATTGTTATGCCAGTACTGCGTTTCGTGTAATTGGTGTTTGTTGTAATTAGGGTCACAGTGGGTTGCTTAATAAAAACAATAAAAAACAGTTTTAGTAGAAATGATTACATTTATGCCCCACATTTTCTCTTGCTTGCTTTTACATGTACCCAGGATGCAGAAGTGGGGTCTAAACACGTATCTCTACGGCCCTAAAGATGACCTGAAGCACCGGCTGCTGTGGAGAGAGGTGTACTCTGCAGAAGAGGAAGGTTTGGGATTGATCTGCTTATGCCAGATTATCTTTTGCAAACAGTGGCACCAATATATTGTACCACTCTCCCTCTTTAATGCTCTTCTCTCTGTCTGTCTCTGTAGCCCAGCTGAAAGCTCTGGTGTGCGAGGCTGAATCCAGGGGGTTGAGGTTCGTGTATGCACTCTCTCCTGGCCAGGACATTGTTTTCTCAAGCTCATCTGACCTCACACTGCTTAAACGCAAACTTCGACAGGTACACAGTTGCACACCGCCATCCATGCAACTCTACATATTAGAAACTGAACACCAGAAACTTTGTTGAGATCTTCAGTATTTCATGTGTAGAATTCTTTTACAGCTTCTTACAAATAAATTGAAACTCATGGGATTAACCAGGACTTATATTAGAAGATATTAGAATCATTTGAAGACTCAAGATTCGAATCGTAAGACAATAACGTTTTCAAACAAAGAAAAGTATATTTCAAATGAACAAACATTACAAACACAAGCAAAATCTGTGCAGAAATGTGACATTGATGTATAGATTTAAATGGCAGATGGCAGGTGAGGTACAGTGAAGTTCGGTTCATGTATCTGGTTTTCTTTAAAAAAAACCCCCACTATATTCCATACCTTTAAACTTTAGTGTATAAAACTGTGTCATACCAACACTGCATGACAAGGACAACTATTCTTAGCTTCCATCTCATTAACTGTGCACAAAGCCACACACACACACACACACACACACACATGCCCACACACACACACACACATGCCCACACAGCCCCACTTTATTATTTAGCCTACCACCATCTTATTAAGATCCGTCCCACTCTAACAACTTTAAAATTCCCTGAAGTGTTACAGAAGCCTGAATTTTGCTCCATTTTCTGCGGTTCTTTCTACTTCTCATCACTAGGTGGCAGATCTGGGCTGCCAAGCATTTGCCATTCTGTTCGACGACATCGACCACTCCATGTGCCAAGCCGACACTGAGGCCTTCTCTTCATTCGCTCATGCTCAGGTGTTTGTGGCCAATGAGATCTTCCGTTTCCTGGGGGAACCTCCTGTCTTCCTGTTCTGCCCTACTGGTAGGACTTTTATACATCATTCATCAGCCTGTCCTCCTCAGCCTCTTCTCAGTGGTGACAGGCAGGGACCCACTTTGAAGATGCCTCCCAAAAAAGTGTGAAACAGTTTTTAGGAAATGTCTTCCCTAACTAACTCTAGTTGCTAACTTTTTTCTTCTCTCTCTCTCTCTCTAATCTGTAGAGTACTGTGGGTCTCTCTGCTCTCCCAGCGTGTCTAAGTCTCCGTATCTGCTGACAGTGGGTGAAGATCTGCTTCCTGGTATCTCTGTCATCTGGACAGGTCAGAGTCTAGATCAAGTAGCTTTTACCGTAGCAACTACAGGGACTGGTCACAGATCCTCACTCTTATTCCCTTTTGTTTGGGTGATATGTCTAAGTTCAGATAGAATGATAACAGTGTTTGTTTTTAGACACGACCTCCCCCTTGGGGAAATCGCCTATGCCACTTTAGGAGCCTTTCCATTGGTGTAGTGGAGCATGTGAGACTTGTTTGACGACTCCTTTCAGGCTTGTGCTTTCATGCCAGTGTTAATGAAGACTTGGGGGCATTTAAAATACGCCTTTTCAAACTCTCTTCTTTTCATTCTAGTCAGCCTTTCAACCAAGTATTTGAGTTTGTTCCCATGAAAGAGCATCATGCGTCACTCATAGCTGGCCAGAATCTAGGATGCCTTCCTTCTAGTCCAGGGGTGTCGTGCTCCGGTCCTGGAGGGCCAGTATCCAGCACAGTTTGATGGTTCTCCTTCTCAACCAGTCATTAAACCTGACAATTAACTGGCGATCCAGGTGTTTCTAAACAGGGTAGTTCGACACCCCAGCTCTAGTCATGCATCCAACATGGAGGAAAAGCTAATAGGGCTGTCACTATTGATCATATCAGTTATTTGACATCATGAATGAACATTTAGATTCCTGGCACTGGTTATATTGGCTGCTGGTTTAAACAAGCATTTTTATTTTAAAGATGATGCCTATTTTATTCATACTCTGTTGGCAGATACCTTTTTGACTTAAAATAAGCCCAGAGTCCCCCACCCGCACCCTCAGTACATCATGTGAAGATGTAACTGAAGCAGTTCTGAATGGCTAATGTGTTTCTCTATTTTAAACAGGGAGCAAGGTAATCTCACGGGAGCTGAGTTTTGATTCACTGGTGGAGGTTCAGTCAGTGCTGCAGCGCCCTCCTCTGGTTTGGGACAATCTTCATGCTAATGATTACGATTCTCGTCGCGTCTTCCTGGGGCCCTTCAAGGGCCGGCCACCGGGCCTGCGGGCCCACCTCAGGGGTCTACTGCTGAACCCCAATTGCGAGTTTGAAGCCAACTACGTCCCTCTGCACACGTTGGGAGCCTGGCACAAAGCAGGGAAGAGAGAAAGAAAAGGTGAGAGAGGAGAGGAGAGGACTGCGGGGGAAAAGAGAGGGGATGGAGGGTGGGATGGAAAGTGGTAAAACGTTTGATGAGGGATCAGAGGGGTTCAGAAGCCAGTTAGGCGGGAAAAAAGGACTGTGATAAAATGATAAGAAAGTGGTGTGAGAATGAGGGAGGTAGTTAGACTGTGGATTTGAGGGTGTCAGAGGAGGAGCAAATGTCTTGAAAGAAAGTGACAGTGGACCAAAAGGGCAAGTGAATCACGGGGCGAAAGTGAGAAATGTGTTTGGTGGGTGAGTGCTGAGAGAAAAGCAGATATGGAGAGAGAGAGAGAGAGAGCTGTAATGAGGGCTGAGGGAGTGGAAAAGCGTGAACATCAAGGCCCTTTGGCCAGAGGTCAATTGTCATGGTTGCAGTGCCCAGTGACATAATATGATTAGCCTTTTATGTTCTGAAGGACTCGGCGGACAAGAACCACTCACACTTCGTCCACTGACTCACTCTCAGCAGGAAGCCAATTCTGCAGCACTGCATTTTCTCTCTTTCTTTCTCTCTCTCTTTCTCTCTCTCTCTTACTTACTCTCTCTCACGCGGCCTCTCTTAAATTGCTGTCTGAGTCTCTTTTTTCTCTCTATCTCTGCCTCTCTCTCTTTCTGTCTCTTTTTCTCTTTCATTCCCTGTATCCCTTCTTGCTTTCCCTCTCTCTCACTCTCTTGCCTTTCTTTTTGTCTGTTGCCTTTTTATCACTGTTTCTGTCTTGCCTCTCTCTTTCTTTGTTCCTTTCTTTCTCTCTCTCTTTGTCTCGTTTATTGTCTCTCTGTCTTTTATGAAGTACTTGAGGGAATTATATCTGTTATGTCTGGCTTTATAAGGTGATTTTTTTTCAAACACAAGAGTCTTTAGTGCCAGGGTAATTTAATTAAACTGCATGAAATAGTTACTTATTACCTCTAATGGAGCTAAAGTGTTACATTGTTACTACTGCTGATCCCTTGCACCCTGAATTTGTCTGTGGTGGCTGTCTCTGAAACTGGCGAAGATGCATAGGCAGCAGCAGTGTCAGCTACAAAAATAGCAACATAAATCAAAAGCAAGTCGAGCAACGATAAGAGCTAAGATGCCAATTTTAAGTAAGTAATACATAAAGGAATAGGCTGCAAATGGCTGCAGAGATTGCAGCGGACATGTTGTGGGATGCTAAAATGGAACTCTTTGTGTGTGTGTCTGTGTGTGTGTGTGTGTGTGTGTATGTGTGTGTGTGTGTGTATGTATGTTAGTTGAAGAGCATCAGTACTGTTCAGACCGAGCTCTTTCTGTGGCACTGCAGGACTGGATGGATGAGCTGAGTCAGCCTCTACAGCCTGGTACTGACCCATGTGCAGCCATTTAACACCTTCCACACAGACACTAGAGCCACACACACAGCTTACATTTTGTTCATGGTGTACAAGATAAATGTTATGAGCTGATATTACCTGCATTGGACTCCAAGGCAAAAAGTTATCGCTTCTACAAATTGTTTGAATTCTAGTAGTTCTGTATCTTTTATTGATATTAAAAGTCACCTCCTCAAATTAAAATGATTAAAAAACTGTTTTGCTTTAGCTTTGGAGGCATAAAGGCAAGAGGCTTTTAAAGCATTCTGTTTTAATTACAGCGACTTCAGCACTTTTTAAAAAATGAATGAACTCTGACCACCTTGAAAGCAATCAGCTTCACTAGCTGTATAGCTCCAGTGCAAAATGAAAGAAATAAACAGCAAACATGTTTGGTCTACATTTAGGATAAGGAGAATTTTTTTAATCCAAAAATCACATTAAGAGCTGATTTTCTGGTCACAAATCACTTGTATTGCACAGTTAAAATTGCACAGTTTGGCTGGGACTAGCTTCATCTGTGTTTCCTATCTTAGGTCGACAGATCAGGCCTACAGACCACAGATCATCTGCCCCATCCAAGCATAAACCCTCTGATGGCTCAGACAATCAGCACGGAGCTCAGTGCAAACCTTCTTCCGCTGTGGGGGCTCTCCCTGCCTGCGCTGTTCAGTCGTATAAACCTTCAGCTGCTGTAAGGGAAAGTGGAGCAGGTCCGCTGCGGAGCGAGGAGTGCACCCCGGGGGGCCAAAGTCGAGAGAAGGCACAGGGAAAGGGCCTGTGTGCTGGGAAAGGTCCACTGAATGAGGCCCAGGTGCGGCTGCTGGTGGGCTTATACTACCTGCCGCATGAACATGGCCCACCAGCCCAGAACCTGCTGCAGGACCTCACCTGGCTCAAAGCCAACTGCCACTACGTCAGTGTCAGTGGCAACGGCAAAAAGTCCCAGCCACAGAAGGTCACTACAACACTGTGCTAAACATTGTTTCTGTGTGTGTGTGTGTGTGTGTGTGTGTGTGTGTGTGTGTGGAGACTGAGAGAAAGAAAGTGAATGGTACATATGTGTATTTATAATTTAATAATAAGAAAAACTTTTGGGGAATAAAGGACATTATACATTGCATAATTTATATAATAATCATAATAACAACAACAATAATTATAATTATATTTTAGGGGCCCAAAATATTGAATGCTAATGTACAAAATACAGAATTAGTTATTCTGTAATATATTAATGTTAATACAATTTTATTCTGATTAATTAATGTGATTTGTGTTTCCAAACTTAAACTTTGAGGCGTTTTTTTGTCTTACCTTGAATTGTCTACTGTTCTGTTCATTTGCTCTGGATAAATTATATAGTTAATATAATTTACATTAGTGACCACCTCTTATCAATGACTTTTACTAAATGCCATCCATACTCTTCTCTCCTTCTTTTTATATCCCAAAATCCTTTTCCCTCTCCATCCATTAAAACCCTTTCCTTTTCAGGTAGAGGAGTGGCGGGCGAGGGCGGCCCGGTTTCTGGCTGCGTGTGATGAGATTGCGGGGCTGCATGGCAGTGTGGTGAACAGCGTGAACAGGGCTGTGCTTTATGACCTTTATCCCTATGTCTGGGACCTGAGGAACACGATGCTGGTAGCCAAGGCCTTTATCAGTTGGCTGGGTGAGTGAGTGAGTGAGTGTGAGAGAGAGAAACAGAGAGAGAGATTAAAGAGAGGCCAGCATTAACATTAGCCAGAGAGCAGGCTCACATTAGGGATGACTGACCAACCCAACCACAAGAGCACCTTGTGACTGTTTATTGATCCCGGATCATAACTTATATTGCACACTCTAATGCAATATCTTTTTGTTTCATACCTCAGTTTTGTAGGCAGCTCCAGAAGACCTTTTCTCACTCATATTATGTTTATTTAGCAGTCTTTGTTCTCTCATATCTAATTCTGATATATTGGGTGCATGGCCACTCAATCTTGACTTATGGTACTTACTGCAGGAAGGTGGAGCTGGACATTTAGGCTTAAATAAAGTGTGGGAAGTCTGTTATACGTTCAGTAATAATTATTATTTCACACTGAATTACAGATAGGCACTGCTTACCAGCTTGAACTGGATTGGATCAGCCCCATCTTAACCAAATCACATTTTTATCATTTATTATTTTTTTTATTTTTATTGTTATTCGTTAGTCAACAGAAGTAATAATCAGTTTCTTATTTGTTAAAGCCAAATAAACTAATATGGATGAAATATTAGTCCTAACCCAACTAGCTCATTCCCTGATGTATTCCAGATATTCCATGCTTGTCCATCATTGAAAGAAATGAACCTACATCAGCAGGATTTAATATGTGAATTAACTTGAATTTATTAGACTGCAGAGTCAGAAGACACTACAGATAGATTTATTGCGATGTGCAAAATTCCAAAAATGAAATACATATGGAATTACAGCCCCAAACTAAAAACCATTTTGTACTGTGTAAGGCCTTTACGTTCTGGTGTTTGGATGTTGAACGTTGTCTTTGATTTGGCTTCTCTCACTCTTTTTTCCTCTTATTTTAGAGGGACGTGTGATGAGTGAAGGTTCCTCACTGGGTTCATGGAAGAACTGTTTCCACTGTGAGTTGAGTTTGTTCCAATTTTACCTGCTGTTTTACATGAGCCTCCTTCACTCCAAGCAAGGGGACTGAGGACTTTTTTTTTTTTAACAGGGTGTGGAGCCTCATCAGGGGCGGAGCTTTTAGGTGTGGAGGCGGAGCCCTGGGTGTTTAAAGGGGGACTCTCAGGAGAAGTACAGGTAAAAACAGCATTGTGCATTTACCACACAAATACACTATGATGACAGTAAGAGCATGGTTGGTGTGGACATCTTTAACCCTTTGTTGCAGAGACTGAAAGCCTTTTAATCGTGGTATAATTTCTCTAAGCTGTTGTTGCGTTTCATGCCCTAACACAGCTGAAAGTTTGTTCAAATAGTGCATCCAGTAAATGGTGTGAATTTTATTTAGTAGTAAGAAACACTGTTGGTGAGAGCACACAGCTATGCCATTTGTATAATAAACTGATCAGAATGGAACACAGTAAGGAGAAAGTGAAATAAAGTAAAGTAACAGAATAACAGAGATAAGAATGTAGTCATTGTCAAAGAATGAATGCAAACAAACGGAGAATCAAAAAGTATCAAGATTTGTTGTTTGTATAAAAAAAAAAAGTTGATATTTTGTGAGCTGGTGAGGAGAACGCAGTTTAGATTTCTTCTCGGTTCCTCCAGCTGTTGTTTGGATTTGTGAAATTCCATCCTTGTTTTAATTTAATGACGGACTGATTGAGTCAAACCAAGTTTCTGATGGAAACTACAGTACTTTATAATGTTTGCATGTATTCTTTTTAGTTTTATTTAGTAAATATAGTAATATGAATGGATAACAAATACTCACTGCTGAACAGTTTTTGAATATTATTTTCACATCTGCCTAAGACTTTTGCACAGCACTGTTTGTGAATATGTGCAGTCTCAGAAGTAAACATAAAGGGTATAATATGATACACTTTATCATTACCAACATGTATTCAATCCCCGCAGCTACTCTGGGAACAGATTAACATGGAACATCACTAAAGTTTCCTTACATGTGATGAGGCGTTAGGTAACAAGGTCAGTCTCAGCCTTTCTCTCACTTTTGCTCTCTCCATCTGGTGTAGATGCTTCTCCCTGTAGGTACCAGCAGTGAGCTGTTCAGCCACCCTCCTCCTCTCTTTCCCACCTCTCGCCTCTACAACATCCGTCCCTTCCAGCACAAAGACAAGGTGTGGTATAGACATACACCAATAACATGCAAACCACCTTCCAATATTGTGTAGTGAAAGTGACCATTCTGTCATAAGTGAACACAGCCATCACATTAGGGCCCTTGTCAAAGTCACTCCCATTTCTTATACTTCCAACACATCAGCCGACTGTTCACTTGCTGTTCATAGCAGATGTGTGCTAATGCTCCTCATTCAACTCTTGTACTCTGGCCTGATATTGTAATATGCAACCAGAGCTTTGTGTTGCGTTGCAGTATGGACTAATGACTAGGAGTGGTTACTAAACAGTAATTGGAAGGATATGTAAATGTGGGTTTTGAACTCTGCCCCTAGTATTGGTGGAGTTTAGTCCCAACTCCTGCCCTGTGGTAGCAGCTGGAAGCCTACTGGTTAGAGAGTTGCTCCTGTGATCAGGGGGTTGTGAGTTTGGGACTGAATACAATATTATGAAAGATACTGTATTCTAAGTGTGTGATAAATGCAAAGGAATGCAAAGACTGAGATATACAGCAATAAATGATTGTGCGAAAATATCAAGTTGCGGTAAACAGGATTAGAAAAAAATGTACTGTATATAAAAAATCTAAATTAATTCACAGTTCTAATGTCTTTGCACTCATACTGTCCACACCAACCAGGTGGAGCTGTACCGCATGGTGCGTCAGCTGCATCAGAGGGCCAGAGGTGCTCAGGACTGTGCTGTGGCCCACCCAGACTTCATCGGTGACAGGTTACATTTATTTACCTTGACAAAGAGTGACATAAATAACAGTGCTTTACAAAATTTTGCACAGTCTTGTTTTTTTTAAATTAGATTTATTTGCTCTTTACCCCTAACATGAACACATTGCAATAATCTTGTTAGTATCAGGCTATTGATAGTGGAATATAAGTATTGTGTGTGTGTGTGTGTGTGTGTGTGTGTGTGTGTGTGTGTGTGTGTGTGTGTGTGTGTGTGTGTGTGTGT
>JBBPDE010205880.1:0-15360 GCA_037974605.1 Nannopetersius ansorgii
CTTTCCTACTGCTTACTTATTTCTCAAAAAAAAAAAAAAAAAAAAAATCCCTTGACTTCCCACTTCTCTATGACTTGCATTGATCTTCTCTATTGCTTATGTATTGTTGGGTGAGGTGTTGGCTAGTTATTATGTGACAGTTGTTGTATAGATGCTCTGACAGCAGTATCTTAGTTAAGTAGTTGACATGTATTTAAGCTGTTTTTCAGGTACGAAACAGTTGTGGACTCTCGTAAGCACTGATGTACGTCGCTCTGGATAAGAGCGTCAGCTAAATGCTGTAAATGTAAATGTAAATGTAAATGTAAATGTAAATGTGTCTACACAGAGCAGCACAGTTTACACACTTGTTCACACGCTTGTCTTATCTGGGAAATTAGGCCTCGACACGGACACACACATGGCGTTTACATGGCGTTTGGTTGACTTTCTGGAGGACCAAATATGTCACATGATTCTGTATGGCAACTGCGAAAAAACACGTTTTATGAAAAATGTCGACATTGATCCAGCCGAACTAGAATGTAAATGGTAAGTTTTAAGAAAGAATAGGGATCCATGTTTTCAATGCAGAACTATAAACCAAGATGACACACGTATTAACTTTCTGGACAGAGTAATTACTGCCCCCACAGGTAAATACATGAAACTACAGATTGGGCGTCAGGCTGGCGTTAAACGGCATCAGACTAACGCCAGTCGAACGCCTTGCTGACGTCGATCAAACGCTACATAAACGCCTATGGCGTTAGTGTGGACGAGGTCTAAGGGGCAGGTCTGGACTGAAAGATGGGCACAAGAATATGTGATACTGCACTGCTGCTGGCGATGTCACCTCACATTATTGCTTATGTTGCTCAACATTTATGATCTTATTGCATCTCATAGATGTGTTGCATTAATTACTGAGAAATGGAGTTTAGAAATTGGATCAAGTGGAGACTGCATTGATCCATACACTTATGGGGAATAAATATCTCCGAGTCTCTTGGTTGAGCCACGCTGCCGAGTGATGGTGGGGAGTCCATCTTTTTGGCAGATATCCTTTTCTTCAGTGACCAGGCACTATTAAGTTTCCTTAATGTTTTTCCTTGCAAGTCATTAACCAGACAGTTTCTGGCAAATGCTGCTTTGTCACCTCTGGCAGACCTGGCCCATCCCACTTTTGCCACCATTGTGAAGACAGTATAGAAAAGGTATGGCCAGGGGACATCACTGAACAGATATTTGCTTCCACACATGTGGTTCCCGATGACAAGTGGCAAGTGGTCTACAATGACAGCTAAACATTATTAAATGTCATAAAGCATGCCAGCAAGACACGCGCTATTAAATAATCAATATTTTACATAAGTACAATCACTTAACTCAACTAGCATTGACAAACACTGAACTACAGGAGCATCAGTGAGCATGCAAATTAACTGACCCACTTAACACAGACACAGCAGTACCACAGTACTGTTTCTTTTTGTTGTACAAATGTCAATACCTTGTGGTCAGTTTAAAAGATAACTGTGGTTTTGCCCATTTCAAACAGATCACAGGAAATCTCATTCTTCACCACACAGACAGGGTGGAGGTAGCTCAGTGGGCAGGATACTTGCCTCCAGACCAAGAGGTCATGGGTTTGAATCCTACCTTCAGCATACAGCCACTGGGTCCCTGAGCAATACCCCTGTAGTTAAGGAATGGAAGTCGCTTTGGATAAAAGCGTCTTCTAAGTGCCGTAAATGTAACAGACACACTATATGGACAAAAGCGTTTTTTTTCTAATGAAAGCAATTTTTAACATACCAAGACATTTTGAACACCACCATGCTTCCATCTTTGTGGACACAGTTTGGAGGAGGTTTTTTTTCCAGCATGACTGTGCCCCAGTGCACAAAGCAAATTCCATAAATGCATGGTTGGATGAGTTCAGTGTTGAAGAACTTGACTGACCTGCACAGATCCCTGACCTCAGCCCCATCCAACACCTTTGGAATGGACTAAAACAGATTGTAAGCCAGGTTTTCTTGTCCAGCATTATTATTAATGCTGTACAGAATCTTGTGGAAAGCCTTCCAAGAAAAGTGGAAGCTGTTATAGCAAAGGGGGACCAACTCCATATTAAAGTCTATGGATCTGAAAGCAATATCATTACAGGACCTGTTGATGTAATGGTCATGGGTCCCAATACTGTGGTCTATATTACCATACATTTCCACACCACATATCGATTATATGTCAGTTATAATTCTGCTCCTCTGTTCTTTACAATATACAACAGGGCCTAAAATATGAAACTCATGACCTAAGTTAGCCACTATAATACTCATGACCTAAGTAAGCCACTTGCATCACTTTTCTCATCTTTATGATTTATCTGTTTAGGCCTTTGGATTTTTTATACAGTACCAGTCCACAACACAGAAACTAACCCAACCCAAAACACAGTCTGATCTTTTAAGCTTTTCTGAACCTCTTCCAAATTTCCATTGCCTCACTCAATTGTCTAACCAAAACACTTACTGCAAAGTTAACAGTATGAGATGACTTCCTAACCCATTTTTCTTCATACACCACTCAGTTATGAAACGATGCAGGCTTTTATTGAAGCAGACATGTCACATGCCCAGAGCTTATATTGGAAGAGAAATTCAGTACAATACAACCTACATGTACTGATCAGCCACAACATGAAAACCAACGACAGATAAAATTAATCACATTGTTATAATTGTTATATAAATCTAGTTATAATAGTATCTATCAAGAAATGACAAATGAACAGTCTAGTGAACAGTCTATTTTTAAACTGATTTCTTAGAAACAAGAAAATGGACAGCTGGAAACTTTGACAAGGGTAACTAAGTAACTTTGACAAGGATTGAAATTGTGATGACCACATCAGACCTCCAAAAGCATCTGTTCTTGTGGGATGTTCCTAGTATGCAGTAGTTTGTATCTACCAGAAGTGGTCAAAGGAAGGATAACTGCTGAACCAGTGACCAAATCATGGGTGCACAAAAATCACTGATGCATGTAAAGGCTAGTCTGTGTGGTCTGATCCCATAGAAGAGCTACTGTAGCACAAATTACTGTAAAAGTTAATGCAGGCTATGAAAAAAAGGGTGTCAGAACATACAGTGACTCGTAGCGGGGCTGTATAGCTGCAGACTGGTCAGAGCACCCATGCTGACCCCTACCCACTACTGAAAGCACCTGCACTTGGTGAGCATTAGAACATCACATGGACATAATGTGTGTGTGTGTCTTGCTTTCTCGGGGAAGAGCTGGCACCAAGATGCACTATGAAAAGAAGCCAAGCCAGTAGAGGCTCTGGGCAATGTTCTGCTGGGAAATTTTGGGTCCTGGCATTCATGTGGATGTTACTTTAACACATACCACCTACCTAAACAGTGTTGCAGAACAAGTACACGCTACATGGCAAAGGTTTTCCCTAATGCAGGTGGCTTCTTTTAGTAGTCCAGTTTTAGCAGCATAAGGGAAACCTACGCTGCTAAACCTAGAAATTGTGTTTGGTATATGTTTGGTATATTTATAGACATGCATACATGCTACTCTTTAGCTGGGGAAGGTGGGTACTGAACCATGCTGTAACAACAAATGAGGGCTACGTGTTGGAGGAGCCAACATCGGCTTTAACACCTTCCTACCCACAATCTCTCCTCCCTACAACTTGTGCTTCCGCGTATCCAGGCGAGTAATTTGAGTCATAGATTTGCCAAGCACACAGAAGGAAGGAAGGAGAGAGACAGTGAGAGAGACAAAAGTGACAGAAAAAGTGTGAGAGAGAGAGACAGAGAAACAGAGAGGGAGAGACAGACAGACAGACAGAGAGAGAGAGAGACAGTAACTCTTGCATAACATCTCTTAACAAATGTCGAACGTATTTTCAAACTCTGTCACTTCACCACTTCACCCGCAAATCCCATTTCCATAGCAACGCGGTCTTGAGAGCATGGGCTCTGTTTAATAACGCTTTTTTTTTACTTCGCATCTTTATTCATTTACCTCCTCGTCATTATTCATTTAAGCTTCTTTCCTCTATTTATCCTTTTCATTGAAGCCTGATAAAAAGGGGCACTTATATAAGGCCAAATATCAGGAGTTTTACAACCTGAAAAATCTGAAATACTCCCATCGTTATAGACTGCACCTTCCATACTGCAACATGCAAATGCAAATCCAAATGCAAAAGTGACATTTGTTGGGTTTTGATAGACCACATCACAAAAAAGGAGATGGAGAAAAGGCCTAAGCTGCACCACAGGTTGCAGAAAACTGCAGCAGCATTGTATTTGGATCTGGATATGATTAAATCCATCTTCATGGATTACAAAACGCAACGACAATATGGTCACCATTTTCAACACACTGGATCATGAGAAAAGGAGCTTGGCTCTGAGTAATGGAGGGCTTTGGAGGCTGTCTGCTGCAGAATTGAATGGGCTGATGGCCAGCATATATGCACGCAAAGACCGCAATGTCTGGACGAACAAGCCACTCCAGCTTCAGTCTGACCACCCAGGAGAAGCAGATGGAAACATTTTTGTCTCAAACGCTTTTTCTTTCCTGTCATAGCTTTAAGCTTTAAACTGCACCACACTGCACACACAAGGGAAAACATCTTTAAGCCTGCTATCAGTAGGCCTCTATGGCCCCTAGCCTCAAATACTAGGCATTCATTTGTACCACCAAGTTATAATCAGGTTCTTTTCTTTTCAGCCAAAGGGAAAAAATCTGTTTGAAAAGGGTTTAAATGTACAAAAAGACAGAAAACGATACAGTTATACATGAATTTACTACTTCCAGTTGTTTCACAGTCAGCTTCTACCCAACTATCTCAAACTGAACCATCGCTATGGGTATAATAATACACTCAGTCCATGATAATGATAATGTATGAAAAGTACTAGACCTGGGAGGCAAGGAGAGGTGTGGAACATGTAAGAGCTGGGTCGTTGACTGGTGCTGCTAGTTTGCAAACCTTGATCAATGCAGTTGAATTAGATATAATTCAATGTAATAGCAACTCTTCATCACGCACTGCCATGATGCACAACGTCATATTTTTGCATTGTTATGTAATCATTTTTCCTATGTACTGTTATACCCCTAGCCATCACCTTTTCCAGTACAAATGAAAACACACCACTTTTCAAAATCTGCTCACAAGTAAATAAGTTCCAAATGTATTTCAGCAACAGTGTGGCCAACATAGTCAAATTCTAATCAAACTTAGCATCCCAGTTCAAAATCTGAATATATATCTACTAGGGTAGTAAACTTCATGATATTACAGTTCAGGACTGTGACAATATGCATTGTGGAGAACAGGCTTTCTTATAATCTTGCCATCTGTTGCAAGTCAATTGTTTAAATGAAAGTGACCATTTGTCATACGTGAACACACCACTGCACACAGTGTGAACAGCACAAAATTCTTCCTCTGCATTTAACCCATTCACCAAGTGAAGCAGTGGGCAGCTACGAACACAGAGCCCGGGGAGCAGTGCATGGGGACGGTAACTTGCTCAGAGTACCTCAGCTGTGCCTAGCGGTCTTGGGAATCGAACCCGGACTTTCTAGTCGCAGGGCGAATGCCTTAACCACTAGGCTACAAGCTGCCCCAAAATACCAAAGAGCATATTACCAGCACCAATTAACTACCAAGTTCAGCACATAACACACATAAAATCAATCCCTTTAAAATGTGTTCAAAATATTGTAAATCATATTGTGGCGATCTGGGCCTGTGAAGGGTTAACTGTGGGTTCACTGGGGGTCCAAGCTCGGGCCAGGGGTGGTGTGAGGGGCGTGTGATCAGCGCGTGATTAGGGGAGGGGGCGATGGGCTACACCTGTGGCTCATTGCCATAGCAACTCCCGGGCTTTTTGGGATTGCAGTATATAAGGGGAAGGGCGGTGCCTAGCAGCAGTTCGGGGTTGGAGTTGGAGCTGAGAGGAGCTTGGGGATAGAGAGCAAAGGAGAGAGAGTGCGAGCCAGCTGTGGGTGGCTGTGTATGAGTGTGTGTGTCGCCTTCCTCCACCGGTCGCCACAATATCATGAATCAATCAAATAATAGACATCATCATACCCTTAAACTGTACCATAAGGGACCATTATTTTAGGGAAAATTGATAAAAAAAAACATTGCCCAGGAACTTTATCATGGTTGTTTTAGAATGATGAAATTTTATTCTATTTCTTGGAGCAGATTTTGTAAGTACATTTTTTGCCTGAACCATCGTTTGAATCTTCAGTTTCAGGCCCCTAGATCTGGAGCAGTCTCACTGTAGAAAAAAAGGAGTGCCCATTTAAAACTCAATTACAAGTACACTAAGGAAAAAGTCTTACAACAGTTTTCATTCTATTGTGGCCAAGAGATGTTCTGTGATATATAATTATCATTAAAAGTGCATGGATATGAGATCATCTGCTTTCTGTGAACATATCATGCTTCACAGTAGGGTGTGTGCTTAGGAGTCAATTGCCCAAAAAGGGACGGAGATCTAGAAATAGCCCCATATTATCAATAATTAAAAGTGGATGATATTCAATCAAACCTTCTGCCTCAAATGAGATATAAAAATGGTGTCAGGGTGGAAATTGCTTGAACCCTCAGGTTCATTTTCCTTCCTCACCCATCTACTGAAAACTGAAACAAAGTGTGAGGATATTTTAGCATTAGCATGAGTTAGCATCATTCTTGAACAGCAGAAGACGAGCTACTGCAGAGTTGTAATGACATGAAGCCAGAGCACCAGCTGTGGCATGGCCAGTAGCAAGCTTAGAATGACATAATTCACAATCTGGGGTGAGGGTGGTAATGAGGAGGCCAGTAGCAGTTCAGCTTTGAAGGCTGGGAATAAGTACAGCAGGGTTGTGTCCTGGAAATGCAACTAGTGCATAATAAAGGGCAGTTAAACTGAATTATGCTTAGGAAATACAATGTAATTTGGAGGGAGGTATCTGACCCTGGTGGCGAGGATTTGACTAGTTTTGTTTAGCAGCTGCTAGTAACAACACTGTGGACTCGGTAGGAGAAAGGATTTGAGGTGCACACACATTGTGACTGATTTAGCACCATGCTCTTTCTGCACTGTTTTTAGGGGTGCAGGGGTGTTAAGTGATTACAAAAATTGAATTAATTACAAGCTCTCTGATCAATTAATCTAAATTAATCACACATTTTTGGCAATAAAAGTGTTTACAGCTAAACTTTATTTACAATTCATGTGCAATAAGACCTGATATGCTGAGGGAAAAATCAAAAATGCTTCAGACAGAACGCCTTCTTCAGTAAGAATGCCTCACTCATACAAATTGCTGGATGGATAAGTGTAGGGGGGGGGGGTGAAATTAATAATTTTTTAAAGTGAGGGTAACTTGTCTCCCCCCATGCATACAAGGCATCTCAAGCCACAATTATAACCCAGAAGAAACAATAGAATAGCACCCCTTCAAACTATTTCTCCAATACTGTAAGGGACAAACTTAATTCAGCAACAGAGACCATTTTGTCAGGGAGTTAGTTAGTGGGTCACAGGTAGACATGCTCTGTTTGGGTCTGCGTGCCTGGTCCAGTGTGGCCTGCCTTTGGTGCTGGGACTGGGCTGCGCTGGCTCGGACTGCTGGGTTAGCTCCTAAATGCTTTGCGTTGAGGTGATATTTTAGACCTGATGTACTTTGATGATACACCAATTCCTTATTGTATGAATTACAGATAACAATACGCTTATCAACCATCTGTTCCATCCATCCATCCATTTTTAAACCTAAAGTTTCCATTCACTGGGTCAGACAGAGCATTCTCGTGTGTCCTTCATTTTACAGAGCACCTGAGGCCAGAACCAGACAGGGTTAATTCGAAGCCCCCAGTTTTTATATATAAATTCGCTCTGATTTAATTTCCAAAGATATACACCTTAACTGTGTAAATGTCTAAGTCTAAGATAATCTTACATGGCAGTGTATTACTCAGTAATACAAAATGCTTTAATCTATGTTTGGCTAAAGGACAGAAAATGTTATCAAGCCAGATGTGTCATTTCAGCTTAGATCAATCCACTGGAGAGCCCTACGCCTGGCCATTTTTAGACAGGTTGACGGCTTCCATTTTTAAGAACTATCACCAGGAATATCACATTCCCCTGGTTTTACCTTGCAAAGCCGCAGAAATCTCTAACAGGAAAATGGCTGTTTAAGTTCTGCATTGTTTGTGAACTGTATTATAGGCACCATATTCAGATCAAAAGTAATCAACAATTGAAAACGATTCCATGCACTTCATTGTTGGAGCAGCTGGCTCCCTGCTACCCCCACGGTTTTCCACAGGCAACAGCCCAAGCCCTACCTTATGTATCTGCTGTAAAAAATATTATTGTGCACTATCTGGCTGAGAACAGAGTCGTTAAAATAACAATAAAACCAGCCATGGCGTGGAATGTAGTAAAGGTCAGGTGATTGTTAATTTTCTGTTAATTTTTCCAAACTACCATCTCGCTGAGGCTCCAGTCTTTATGGGGGACTTCCTCACCTACATATTTCCCAAACTGGAAAGTTAAATTAATGCAGGAACTTCAGAAGCAGCATGACCACTATGATTTAAACGGGTGAAATATTGATGTGCTCGTTCTATTCCTTGGTTCTACAAATGTGCTAGAATGTGCATCTAAAGTGACATACTGTACAAAATGGACCACATTCTGCACTTACAACAATGCAGTATTCTGTTGTGTGACTCATGTTTTGATACTTACTTTTCTACAAGAACAGTGTGAACTCAAACTGTATCAGTGGAAGCCTACAAAAGATCATCTTGCTGCAGCTTCATCATGAAAAAACACAAAAAAATGAAAACATTTTGTTTGTTTTTTATTTTTTATGATTTATGCTTGTGATACTCATCAATAGCTAACTGTACATTATTCTAATGGTAAGCCACTATAAATACAGACTAGCATCTTCTTGCATCATAAAAACCCACGTCATGTTGGATGGATAACTATCACTTTGCAAACTTTTCCTGACAGTTAAAATTATATCTTGAGAAGAGTCTATTCCATGTCCTTTTCTGATTTTAATGCAGGTCAATGTTTAGTGAAACAAGAAGTACTTTCAAGCATTCTACTGTAAATTAATTTGTTTCATTTTCTGTATTTGACAGTTCAAGATTACGGTATTCTTCAGTATAAGTGGGCTAGGTTGACACAGGCTAAACTTAACTGTATACTGTGTACTAATGCCGTCTGATTAGGCCTGTAGGACTACGTAATCTCCCACAAGGATTACTCCAGTTCTGTACAGTCAAGATACTGCAACCCTCCACTACATTAGGCAGCATATTTTATAAAAACACTGTAACTCAAGCTTTTTAATTATTGTCTACATTATTTTTTTTTTTTAAGTTGCCATTGGTATGAACATTTCATAGTGATTGGACCCAGTATAGTTACATTTAGCTGAGAACAAAACTTAAATATTGTATTTTTCTGCTCATTTTAGTGCACAATTTCGATGTATTTACTTGTTGTAAACATGTTGGATAAAAGCATCATATGTAAAACTGCCCTAACTGCACAGGCCACATTATTAGTTTTATATTTCTGTCTTAACGTTCAGAAAATTAACAGTAATTATTCATTAAAATTGCCCGAAGCGTATTTTTGGATGTTACTTCAACAAAATCTTTGATTCCCCATGGTGCACAGCGTGTTATCAAACACAGTTGGAATGCTCAGAATACGAAAACATTGTATGATTTTCAACTTCAGCATTAGACATTAATAGAAGCACGCATCACACTTATAGTGCCAGTCTGTTCATCATGAACGAGGTGTAAAAATCTGGATGCTCAAAGCTGAAAGCTTAGAACAACATCCACCACACACAGAAGAATCTGTTTTAACAAACAGAGATACAACTCTGTCACAAATTTAAAAGATGTAGCTTAACATAAAGCTAGATTTAGCTATAAAGTATAATGAAGTAAACAAACATCAAATTACAAATTCCACTAAGTTATAGATTTACCAAAAACTCAGCCAATATGCAAAAGCCATGTGGGGCAAGGAATACACACCCAACTACCCAAGAGCTTGTAGAAACACTTTTCAGTAGCACTAACTTGAAGCTTTTATTTTCTGTATGAGTTTATGAGTGTCTCACATCGTGAGGAACTTTCACCACACTTCCAACACAACACTGCTTTAGTTCATTAATGTTGGAGATCAGCTTATGCACAGTTCTATAAGGTGATGTTCCCCTGGACTTGTGCCATTCCAAAGTCTCGATATTCTTCTTCTCCAGTGTACTTCTGGTGTACTTGGCATCACTGTCTGCAGTCTCAGCCAAGCCTCAGTAAAGGTCTCACTTTTGCCATGTTTAGTGCTTTTCTGATAGTAGAGTCATGAACTTCAACTGAGTTCATTGGGAGTTCTCTGATCATGGTGATTTAGGATGGGGTGCATTTAACTGACAGTCTTGAATGCTCTCCATCTGTTGATAATTTGTCCTCCTGTGGAATGATAACTCTTCCCAGACTGATTGGCAGAAATACTTGCTTTGCAGAGATCATCGTCCTTCACTGGAAGTAAGGGGCCTAGACCTAATACTTTTGTACATATTGTTTTTCTTGGCAATCATTATTTGCTATGCTTCAACTGAAAAATAAATAATAACATCATGATAACTGTAATGTGATGTTTGTTACCTGATGTTAGAAGGTGGATGCTTTGTTGAGTTCATATACAGAAAAGTGTCCTCATCGGTTGGTAATTGAAACATTAAACTTGTGATGAACTTGCAAACGAGATTTTTAGCAATCAATCTAATTGTTCATATGTGGTATAGCTACCAATTGTGTCTTGCCCACAGTCACACTGTATGCTGAGACTTAACACTCAAATGCACATCAAGATTGTTGAACAATAAACAAATACGTGTTAGTAACTGTAATATATATTTAATCGTCTGACATTATTATGTTCACTGAATATTTTAGGTCTATTTCTAAAGCTAAACTATATATGCACATATATATTTTTATTGCACATATATATTTTTTATTTTTGTTTATTACACCTTTTTAAGGAATCCTATGGTAAATATTTCAGCTACAAACGTGACTTGGAATATTGTTGGTGGAGCTTATTAGCCTTCTAGCTTGCTGCTGAGCTGTGACTGCATTAGTGCATTCTCCGCTGTCCTATGTCACAAGCTATGAAAAGTTTACTGATCAGTTTACTAGTTGAACCACGCCTCCAACATATGGTTGTGTTATAAGAGGAGACTATGGCTGTAGGAGGTGAGAGAACTTGAAGCTGGAGTCCAACTCATATTGACAATGGAAGACAGAGACGGGAATTTTATAGGACATTAGAATGGAAAGAAGACTCAAACATAGTCTTCCTCCTAAACATTATTTAAAAAAAAACATGACAAAAATGTGCCTCATAAAGAAGATCTGATGTAACTGCACTGTGTGAACACCAAAGTTTCCAATCTATCAGCACTAATCATCAACACACTGGCATAACCCACACTCCTCCTGCTTTATAGCTCTTGCCTCATTAGTAGATTATGCAACAACATTTGCATATATATTGAACTGTAAATCCCATATTATTATATTTTGGTCTAAAGAGATCTCTTTAGACCTAAAAAACATCTTACAATTTAAAAATTCTTTGAATATATATACATTTTTTTTAATTTCCCAGCAGCTTTTTTTAGCTTCCTTTTTGGTTATACAGAGGAATATCTTGCATTTGCTGCACCTCATGTATATCTTGCCATTGCAGTCCTTATTCCCAGCATGCAAACCTCTCACATGACACTTCACTGGAATGTCCTCTACAGAATACTATAGGGCTTGATGGGGTATCTCCAAATACTTAAGGAAAATACAGGTGAACAAAATGTCCACTATAAAGGACATAAATGAATGGGTCCTTCAGTTAAGGTTAAGCTTTAAAGAGAAGTTCAGTCAAAAATTCAAATGTTGCTATGTAGCCTAGAAGTACAATGTAATGAACAAATCATTTATGAGAACCATGTAAAATATATCATGCTTTAAATTTGTTTTCCGGGCAGGTAAGTATGCTTGACTGAGCTACTCTTTATATTCATTTTGGAGAAATTTAATAGCAGTATATGGTTTAAGTCACATTAAAGTGTGCTTTAAAGTTAAAAAAACACTTTTTAAGCAAAAAGAGATACAGAGCTCTATAATAATGTTAAGCATACACATAAAATGCAGGGTGATATCTGAGACTGCTATGATTTATATCACTGTAAGGACATAAATGAATGGGTCGGGTCTCAGGAGGATACACTTGTTGGCCGATCCCTATCAGTAGCTGTTGATAGCCACTGGTTTTATCGGTATCACTGATTGTATTCATGAATGTCTTTATGGGTAACCACTGTGTCAGGTGAGCATGGTTTCTATTAAGGGATGCAATGATTTAATGTGTGTCGCTTTTGATGCCCATGGCTCCGTAAGTAAAACTGTTTCAGTACAAATAATGGCAAACTCTGGCAAAGTCCTGTAACAATCCTTATTGTCTTCTAGTTACAAAAAAAATCACATTGATCATGTCCTTACAGTTACACCTTTTAACATATATGTGAAATAATTCTAGCATTTCACTCTTGTGATATCCACCCTTTCAGAGCTGAAGCAAAACATGTGATGATAATCAGTGAATATACATCACAATACATTTCATGTGTTAATTATTTTGGCCTGAATCAACTTTGGCAGCTTCATAACAGCCTAAACTGTTTTATTCCTCATATAACGTCTGTTTTGATTTTTAATTTTTTTTATAATATGCAATAAAACAACAAGTAATAGCAAAGGTCCTAAATGAATGTTGGCAGGATCTGATTGTTTTCCAGTTTAATTGCTCCACTTCAGTGGAATATCAGCTCTTGCCAACTATTCAGTAGCTATCATAAACCACTGCATGTTTCAAATCCCTTGTGAACAGAAGCAAAACCATTATTTCTTTAATTGTAGTTTTGCCTCTTTGTCGATAAACCACCTGTTGATAGCACTTATACGCTGTACTGGGTTTATTTGTAACAATTTGTATCCTTCGAGTCTTTCCCCCCTGTGTATTCTCATCAGAAGCAGCAGCACCCCTGAATAACAGCCTGCATTCTCTATGGACCAGGCTAGATTTATTTCTGTGTGTGTGTGTCGATGCGCATACACATACACAGCTGTGTGGGCGTCCGTGGGTGTGTGATTAAGCGGAGGCTTCTAGCTGCTGAGCGACAGTGTTCCTGTAGAAGAGAGAGGTTAGACCTGGCCGCTAAAGGTACACTGAATCGGCTGAATGCCTCGTTCTATTCAGACAGATCTATATTAACGCCTTATTCTTCAGAAACATGGGATATTTGTTTAATGTACGTTTTATAAAAAGTGAGTTGCCTTTTCCTTAACTGCTATCTTTTTACCTCATTCAAACAGACATCCTCATTTGAATAGGTTTACTCACCATTCACTAAAACCAAAAGCTCTTTTGAGCGATGCAACAGAAACATTACATGCGTGAGAGTGGACAATCGATTTAAAGTTTAAAGCAGCTACACCTACGGTAAAGATCTGATCAGTTAAAGGGTCATCCTATAGTTTTATTATGAAGCCAAGAACCATTAAATTTTTTTTCCAGCTCTCGGGTCTAGCACTATTTACAGGCAAGTGAAGGAAAAACACAGAAAACAAGAATCAGTTAACTCCCAAAACTGTACAATTACTAGTTCACATTATGTGCCTTGCAAGAGCAGCAGGTTAATTTGCCTGCAGCAATATCTGAAAAGGATCAAATGCTACAACATCAATTTGAGCCAAATCAATAATGGCTCTCAGATATTTGCTGCTTGGTCAGTTATTTACCACAATTTGTGCAAGATCAATGTCGGTGAGAGCATCTCATCCGGTCCAAAATTTGCAGTATATACAGAACTAAAAACCCTTCTATAAAGCTGACTGCAGGTATTGACATGGTATGCTCATGTCCAAGTCCAAGTTATATTAAATCAGCACTAAAACAAACATACACAGAGAAAATATATATATGCGCCCCAATAAGACTGCTGTATCTGGTGCAATGGTAAAAACATATCAAGACTAATCAACACCGGCTCTCAAGTGACATCTACACATTGACCCTATCATTGGAAGATCAGGAGTTGGATCTACGGTGATGCGGCAGACATTCATGGCCAAGAGTCCAAGAGAGCCAGTGGTTTCACTCTCTCTGGGAGGGCAGATGGCCCTCCCTCTCCCCCATTACTCAGCACTCAGCATAAGCGTATTCTAGCCGACTACAGAGAGTTGGCTGTTGGCATTCTCCTCCAAGCATGTTAAGCTATCCAAAAATGCTGCATTAGTGATGGTTTGAAAAATGCTGTAGCTTCATGTTTCAAGGAGGGTGCATGTGGTGGCCTTCCCCCTTCCAGTATCGGTGGTGTTGTGTAATCGTGGGAGTCCTAGCTAGTGGACAAAACTAGGGACTAAAACTGGGATCCCCCCCCCCCCCCCCCCTAAAAAGACTTACCACCATTATCTTATTACACCCACTATCATTTTACAAAGGGTGTGCAGTTACCGGATGATGAATGATGAAAAGAGCTGATGTGATTTAAACATAATACTCCTATGATAGTTCTCGTGGATCGCAGGTTAATACACTGTGTAATCTCCAAGAGAAGCTTTCACATCAAATTAGGGTTGCCCACACATCTCACAGCATTATCAGAAACAAACAGGCATGCAATCCTTCATTGATTCTTGACCATTTTCTTCTATACGTGAGCATTCTCTGGCTTGCCAATGCTGAATCACACCGACGTCCATCTTTTGCTTAGAGACAGATCTGTACTGCAAAAAAAACCTGCTGAACAAAGAGCTGTTATCTCTCTGAGTAGAGCAAAAGAGCGAAATGACGCCTTTCAACAGTGTGTGACATCAAACGACTGAAATAACAGCAAGCAACAGAAATGAATGACTGCCGTGTACCATTCTGCATTATTTGTAAAGCACGTCAAAGTTTCTAAGGGATCACACCATAAACTACCATTACGTCTTGTTTGGTCAAACGTATTCATATTCATATTTTAGAAATGTGTTCTTGACAAAGTTTAACCTCACATCTGCATGTTTTCCAACTAGCCTGCACACTGTTTTTCCAAGACCCAAATTAAGAATAAGCCTAGACTAAACAGGATTTTGAACAGAAAAACACCAATAACACAGTAGTTCAGTTAAGGTTAAGCTTTAAAGAGAAGTTCAGTCAAAAATTCAAATGTTGCTATGTAGCCTAGAAGTACAATGTA